>JAITYT010000412.1:243734-264229 GCA_025433975.1 Liostenogaster flavolineata
GCGACAGGAGCGGCGCACGCCTCACCTCGATCGCGTTCCACGCTCCGGAAGGCTCGATAATTCATTCGAGAGGAGATCGTCGGGGTGTATACGCGAGGACCGTGAGATCGTTTTCGCCGGCTCGCACGCCCGAATAAGAGAGAGAAAAAGAGAAAGGCGCGGACTGACCCGGCCGAATCGCGCAGCCCGAGGCTCGTCCATTCGTACGTTCTTACGTTCGTCCGCGTTTCTTCCTTCCTTCCTTCCTTCCTTCCTTCCTTCCTTCCTCCGTGGGTTTAAAAATACAAGACTGGCATTATTCGCCGGTCCGCCCACGCGTACCGACGAAACTGCACTCGGAGCAACCGTGAGAAGAATTCGCTCGCGATCGAGAACGTTTCGCCTCTGCCACCTCCATCTTCGTTCCCTCCCCCTCCTTCCTCTCTGCATTTTCGTTCCTCTCATCCTCGGCCTTTATTCGATTCCACGTCCTGCCCTTCCGCTCCTTTTTCCACCGAACTTGTCTTCGTTCTCTGCAACCTGCGTCTGTCTCCTCTTCTTCGTCCACTTCTTTCTTTCCACCGGCTCCTCACGCGCTAACGCTTTTATCCGCGGCAAGTCCTACACGGCTCTGATCAGCCACTACTTCTCCGAGCGATCCGTCGCGCCAACGCGCGAGGGAAACAGTTCGATTTTTACGCGAGAAGTACGCGGTGTTTTTTTGTTAGCAAAAAGGAGAGAAAAATCGCGACCGACCACACTAGGTAAATGCACTTACGCGCCTTTGGTAGTGCGGAAACGTATAAATCGTAAAGGAAAGAAAAAATGAGAGAGAGAATCGATTAAGGAGAATCGTCGAAAATCGTCTTATCGATACGATCTCTTCGTTAAGCCAATCGCGAGTAAGAAAATAAAAGGAGCTCGCGTGAAAGATTTAATCGACGGTCCGCCGGTAATTATCGCCTCTGGTGGTGGGTGCCACTCGACTCGGCCGCGATCGCCAATTTCCGCCGATTTTTTTATTAATTTGAATTGCCCTCGTTCGTTCGCACTTCCGGCCACTCAGACGCGTTCTCGATTTTTCGTCGGTGTGAGAAGTGACGCGAAACGAGATCGAGGGACGCCGTAGACCAGAATGGAGGATAGCGCAGGATAGGGTGGAAAGGTGAACGGTAACGAAGAAAGGAGGCTGGAAACGGTGAATGGACGAGGAAACGATCGTCTCGTCGTCGATTGGTTCGGTCGACGCGAGAGGACCGGATTCGATCGGGCGACGCGACGCATCGACTGGCCCCGATACAGTTTCTCTTTCGGGAGTTCGATGCACCGATCCTGTCCACGCGATAAATTATGATACCTACTTAAAAACCGGTGGTGGGTGAAACCTAAATACATTATTGCGTCGCGCCGAACGTCCGAACTTTCCAATCCTCCTCGCGCGGCTCGGTCGTTTTTTTCCTCCGAGTTTTTTCGTGCGAGAAATGACGAGTCTTACGATCAAACTTACTCGTACTCCTACCATTTCGAGAATCGAGACGAAATCGTTCCTTGGTAACCATCGTACGAGGTTGGAAACAAAAGGAGGGTAGAACGCGATATTTTCCTTCTTTCGGAAACGAATGCCTCGTTTGAAAAATGACTCGTCGAGCGATGAAAATTGCTCGTACTTCAACCATTTCGAGAATCGAGACGAAATCGTCCCTTGATAACCATCGCACGTGGTTAGAATCGAAAGGAGGAGGGTAGAACGCGATATTTTTCTTCTTTCCGGGGCGAATACCTCGTTTGAAAAATGACTCGTCGAACGAGCGAAATTGCTCGTACTTTCTACAATTTCGTTCCTTGGTGATCGTTCCACGTGGGCAGAGGAAAAACGGAATAAAGAGGAGGAATGAAAACGAAAACCTCGCAACCTATCGGGAGGAGACTTCAAACGTGAATTTCGTGATTCGTTTGCTTTCTCGCTCCGTCTATTCAATTTCTACGTTATTCCAAATCCATTGGAAATCCTCATCCGTTGCTAAGGTAGTTATTAACCAATTTTACCGTCAACGTTACTTTCTAATACAATTTAAGTTCGTTTAAACCACGCTATTTCTGGCTTCATTCTATTTAGATCGCGTTAGATGCCATCGAAATCGATCGTATCCACCTGTTAAAATGCACTCGAGCGACGTACGTTCTCGAGTCTCGAAACGTTACCTAACTAATCGTTAGCTACGTTCCTGCGGATACATTGGCAGGCAAGAGTCGATTTTCGATCTTTCGTTCTGCCTCTTCGAACGTCTTCCTTGCGACGGGCGCGATTTTATCGCGTCGATGCATGGATGGCGAAGAGGAAAGGAAAAATTTTCGCGTAACTCGTTTGGAGGGCGAACTCAGGCGCTCGAAGCAAGAGCGCGAGAAGAACGCGAGTCCTGGTCGTTCTGTCGATACGAGCGCACTTACTCAACGGACGTCCGCGCGCAGGTGCACCTACCACGTCGCCTCGAGGCGTTTCGAGCTGACCGAGGGAAAGGACGGGGAAAAATAGCGGAATTTTTCCAGCGCGACTCCCACAACCCAAACTACTTTCCATCGTTTCTGCCGCGCAAGAGCGCGCCGTTTTCGTTCCTTTCGCGTTGCAACGCGAAATCGATTAATATCTTCTTCCTTTATTACGTCTCCTGGGATTACGATAGGGAAAATGGAAAGCAAGGAAAGGTGTCAGCTCGCGCGTTTTTGTTTATATTTTCTTTTCTTTTTATTTCATCGCGAATAGCTCTTTCGAGAAATTCGCGTGCATCGTTCGGTCGTAGGTACGTCGTCTTGGCGACAATAACAAGAATCGTTGGCAGGTTATAATTAGAATCATCGTTCCTTTCTTCTGCGATTTTTCCTCCTTACATCGCGTCGATGCGAACGATAAAATTATCGAATCAAGACGAAGCGGAACAAGTCGACTTCGATCGCGAAAAACTCGCGTATTTTTGCAATATCGACCGAACGTCTTCCTAAGCTGATCTTATCTTTCGCTCGATCGACGAACGAGTCTATTTTCCTCGGTGGCACGAGAACGTAATTCCCGCCCACCGAGTATCCGTCGTTTCTATCGCACGAGAACGATCTAGATCGTCGCGGGGAAATTTCCGTTTCGCTCGCCTTGAAGTCTTTGCGTCAGTCTTCGCGCGCTTCCTGTCGTTCCGTTGCGCGTCCAATCGCTCGGAGGATCGTGACCAATCGTCCGCGAACGCGCACCACGAATATCACCGGATTATTTCTGCATTCGTTGCGCGGGTCGATCCGCGTGGCCAACGTCTTACGACACTTCGTATCTCGAAATAAGAACGGAAGACGCGTGGTCCTCGTACGTACGCGGATGCGAGATAATGGTGCGCGCGCGCGCGCGCGGTAACTCGTACGACGCGTATGTCGTTCGTCGATCGGAAAACGTGTTATTACGAGACGCGCTACGTATCGCGAACACGTTCTTCTCCGAGTCGCGGTCGCCTCGAAGTCTATGCGCACCGTCCCACCGACTTTGTCTTTTTCTCGCTAGAAGTTGGCGTGCCGATCGAATAAAATGCCCGTCGAATTTTCACCTTTCTTTGGATCGACTTCTATCGAGTCTTCGGCTTTCGATATCTGTAATATCAACGTGGCATTGTTCTATGGATTCTAGGCTTCATCGACACACATTTTTTTACAGGAAATTTACGGGAAAGTTGTGAAAAATCCACGCGAATTTGACGCTACTCCAAAGACAAATTTACTCAAATCGTGTTCAAACGACGATAATTTCGGAAGGAATGCGTGAAATGCAATAATTCGAACCTCGCTCTACACACTCGCACTACGACATATGTATAAATAAATACTGCTGAAATGGATCGTTAATAATTGAAAAATACTTCGATGAAAATATACAACGTAATTTTGTCATTTTGCAGCAACTTATCTCTGAAATAATTTCGTCGCGAGCGTAGACTTTTCGTAGACAATAGAGTTGAATAATTTGAATTAAATACTCTGAATAAATCATGGAAAAGTCATTTCGTAATCTTTACGTCATCGTATGTATTTCGATGCGAATATTTGCGCAGGTGCGTAAGTATACACGATTTACGTCGAAGCCAGTCGGAGCCATGTATATCGTTCGATTCGTATTTTTGTTTTGAAAGGACGACGCTCGACAGCACGAACGACGTAAATTCTTAGAATTTTAACAGACCTAGGTGACTTATGGAGACAACGCCGTCGCCAATTCGTCGACGATCGCGTAGCCGAGCACACTCGTCGAACGAGATTAGTAATTTCGTCGTTCGTTTTTCCTAGCGAAGCAAAGAAAAACTCGAAGTAAAGCGATAACGTAGTACGCGTTTTATCGTTATCTTCGTCCGAAGAGCAAGCGATCGCCAGCGAAGTCCAAGAAAGCGTCGTCTACTCGAGGATACCAAAGATATTGGCTTGTCTGGAAATTTCATTTCGTTTTTTTAGGAAAGCTCAAACGCAGCACATTTCAATTTCGATATACGTTTATTGAATTATTATACAGGGTTATTCTCGATCAGTGTTTCGATCTGATCTTCGTCGTTGGTGAAGAGACTATCCAGACGTTTTTGATCTTCGAGGTTGAAATCACCAGTTTTAAACCTAGCCAAACCACTTCGACACGATTCTTTCAGTCGTAGCACCGTCGCTATAAACAGCGCATATCTTGTTTGCCGCTTGTGTGGCATGTTTGCCTTTCCAATAAAAGATAAGCATCAAACACCTATAATGCACTTTCTTTCCTTCCATATTTAAAAGCGTATAGAACCAACAAAAATTACTTTATCCTGACCAAACTTTTTCCCAAAGATGCCTGAATATCACCATTTAGAATATGTACACTTATCATTCTAACGTATTCAAAATTGTCCCAATGCCGTCTACCGAAAATTAGCACTACTAAATTATCATTTTTCGGACAGTTTCGAGGAGCTAACTTGGGTTAAACATTTTACGATACGCTTTAAAAGAAGGAGTAACGCGCGAGTTTCACATCGATTTCCAGACCATTTATCTATGTATTTACGCATTACGTAAGTATTGACTTCGCTTTATGAGATGACGTCCGATTTTTTGTGTTTTATTCATTCGTTTCGATATTGTGTTTATTCGAAGTTGGAAGGCGTTGTGTTCTTTACAGCTTTCCTACGACGATGAAAGAATTGCGCATTTAAGAATTTCTACGATCTGTGGAATCGTTTCAAATTCTTAAACCAAGCAATTCCACCCTAGATCAAATTTGATAACCAGGTGGAGCATACTATTCGCAAAGTCGCGAGAAAGCTGATTCGTCGAAATCATGCGTATATTTAACCCTTTAACCGTTTAATTTTATTTCGAAATACTTTCTGGCTGCTTTTTTCTTTAAAAAATTTCTTATAATATTTCATTTCGTTCGATATCGCTGATTTGTAACACGAAAGTAATTATTTTTATCTTCGTGTCGAGTATACTCGACGTAAACAGTTAAAGGATTAAGTATGCGAAGGTCCTGGATAAAACGAATCGCGACAAGGTTGTTTTTATCGTCGTCTTTAAAGATTGGCATTCGCTTGTGTCGACCTTCCGCCATTGGACGCCCTTCAATTACTCGAAAATAAGCTGATTGACAAAAAATTGGATAAAAATCGTGGCAATGGCGTCGGCGCGAGTGGGTTTCGAGGTTTCTCCGTACATCGAAGTCCACGCATAACGTAAAAAATGTTTGGAAAGAAACTTTCAATCCGCTCGACGGTCGACTTTGCAACTGTTATATTTAAATTCCCATTTAAGACTCGTAGCGTTTACGCGAGAAACGTTTTACGCGATTACAATGTAAAACAGCTGAAGAAACAATTTGAAAAAAATGGTATAATAAAATGCACGAATGACGGATAAAAACGATCTACCGACGTCTCGATCGCGGTGCTTCTCGATAGCATTGACGTCTACTATCGGAAAATTCTATTTATTAAGCGAAACGCGCCTTCTCGTGATCTCATCCGGAATTACGTGACTTATTTTTCACGTTGCGTCGTAACTAGACACCGGTGCGTTTGATTGCGTCACGTTATTAATTCGTTCCGGGAATAACAACGAGAAGCGTCGGACGCGGGATCGTAATTAATTCGTCAAACTCCCTTCTTAACCGGCTGCCCATCGACGCCACGGGATTTTCGCTGTCCCGCGCTCCACCTGCGGGACGTCAGCTCCCGAGGAGGCCTAATGAACTCGTCTCCTGCGCGGATCTCTCCTGAAAGGACGATACCGACACTCGAGATCCGAGACCGCCACCGACCGGATTCGCGTGATTCTTCGTCGTGGTCGTTGACGTGTCTATCATCGTCGACCTTTTCATCGGCACCTCGATGCTAGATCGGCGTCCGACGAGTGCCACTGTCTCGCCAAGCCGCTTTTAACCCTTTCGCTACGGCGTTTCGTAGAACGGAAGCAAAAATGCAAACGTTTTAAGCGCCATCTTCGGCATTCGGGGCCAAGTTTTTT
Source organism: Liostenogaster flavolineata (assembly GCA_025433975.1). NCBI lineage: Eukaryota > Metazoa > Arthropoda > Insecta > Hymenoptera > Vespidae > Liostenogaster > Liostenogaster flavolineata. The sequence goes on from JAITYT010000412.1 coordinate 250,227, forward strand.
GTCGAGCTTGTCTCAAAAATAAGAACAGCGATCACAGTCGTAACGTAATAATTTCTAGCGATAATTTTTTCATAATTATATTCTCTATGGAAATTTTCAAAACACGGATACACGCGTCATTCGATTTTTGGCTCCATTTTTGCGGCTGGTGACTATGGTCACGATCATAGTAGCGATAGGGTAAAATCGCGTGGTTTCTTCGACGCAGTGATGGATAGAATCAACTGTAAATTACATTTTTATCGAGTTGATACACGTGGACGCGTTCATCGACGGTAAATCATACCGTAAATATAAACTGATAATTATACCGAAATGTAAAATATTCCGTGTCTTCATTTTATTATACGTCATCGTTCAACGTACATTTGTACATATCGTGTAACGTACGTTTGCAAACGCGTTATCGTTTACAATATCGACAACTTGAATAAGTTAACATCGAGTTTCGCAGTCAACGTCAATCAACGTCGTATAATTTTTACGTTCTCGCCATTATACGAAGCATCTCGACGTGCATATTTTCAAACGAGTTTTTTTATCTTCGCGTGACTTGGAATTCGTGCCGGAGAACCAGTCGCGTTAGCCTCTTAACCGATAATAACGAATTGACTCGTTCATTTCAAATTGATCTTAGAAATTTACCTGACGAAAATGTTGGTAGCGCGTCGTTCTTCGTGGTTGACGTCAATTTTATAAAAAAGAAAAAAAAACATACTCGAAAATTCGATGTCGTACTTCGGGGAAAAATAAGAAGCAGAATTATTCGGTACGATGAAGAATCTCTCGGTTTGCATCTTTACGCGAATCCGACGACTCATTTCGTGTCGCAATTAATTAAAGTAAGATTTTCCTACGATAAGATCGCCCATTTAATCGCAGCCATAAACTATCTGCGTCGATCGCACTATCGAATCTGGTTCGCTGCCGATCTTAAAATCTTCTTTAAGCCTTCTTCAACGAAACAGCACTCGGAATAAAATCGGTCGATTAAAATAAAAAATATTTCTCGCGGTGACAGCCTCTGTAGGCAAGGTGACACGATCGAGAGGATCAAGTCGAACGATATCCACGAGTTGAGCCAGAGATTTAGCAAGAGAATCTCGGAAAAGTATTCGTTTTCCGAACGTGGTCGTCGTTCCACGACGGAAACGCGAATTAATCGTAAGAAGTCGAGGCGAAACGACGCGAGATATGACGCGGTAACGGAGCTAATTGGATTTGTCTAACAACTCGCGTCGGATCCTTCAAAACACGTTGTCGTCGCCGCTTTACGCTTGCAACCGTTTGACTGGCAAAGCGAATCAGAAAAATAAGCACGACGATGGCGAAGCGACAGGCGATCACGAGAAACCTTCCTTCGCGTCTATATCGATCGCGACCCCACGTCGCTCACGAACGTCGACGCTTCCCTTCGTAAAACTCGGAGTAACGATAGATTGGTAAGCGACGCTTTCGCGCACTCCCATTAACGTCGCTTTCGTTTAACCAAATGAGACGATATTCTTGTTTAAACGGTCGCGATAAAAAGACAGTCGATGTCCGTAAATAAAGTTATCACGAGTCAGGATCGTAGTTTCTAGTTTCGTCGTTCCGTCTCGATGGTTTAATCCTCGATCGAACGAACCGCACCTTGACCAGATCGCGCGATTTTCTCCTTCGAGTCTCCACGTAATTTCGTCGCTACGCGCAAATCGAGCAAACCGTGAAACGAGCGCTTCCGAAGCTGATCCTACCTTCTCCAATACGAATACATTTCTTTGAAATATTTTTTACTTAGAAAACGGTGGGACTCTTAACCTTCTAAGGACGGAGTATTTAAGTCCACTTCCGTTAGTGGACGGATGAAACGTTTTTCCTAGAATGCAGTAACATCTTGATTTATTTATTTATTGATCGACTATTTATTTATTACTCGATTAACGACTGCCGATATATCGGACATTTGTCTTCTTCGGTCGCTCATATGTCGGGCGCTAGACTTTGGAAGGTGAACGCGTTGATCACCACCTGTGAAGCCGTCGCGGTCACCGGTGACCGACGATTCAAGGCACCGATCGTACGCGTTTTTAAAGATATTTAAACGATAAAAAATGGATAAAAAAATGGATCAAAGTCGGTCGGATTTCGGCAACAAATCTCGCAAAGACGCGGTTCGACGATCTTCCTTCGATCGATCGCGAATATTACGCTCTCGGATCGAACGACGTCCCGCGATAGTCGGCGGCGCACCGCGTAGGATTTATTGCGCCTTGCCGCGATACTTTTCAACGTTTGCCGACAACGGTTATAATTTCAGGCTCCCATTGCACCGTGCCATGTAAATTGGCCAACGGCGGCGACTCGCTTACTCGGAAAAGTATTGTTTGCTGGAATTCGGATTTGCATAATAACCCTGGCGCGGTGGTCGACGTGTGTACGTGCGTGCGCGTGAGCCGGATATACCGGGTGGGCCCTTACGAGCGCGTCTCGAGATTCCTAACTGCGCGTTTCGTACGAAGGAAGAGATTTTCCACCGGTAAGAACTCGTCGTGGCCGCGAATTCGTTCGATAAGAACGAAACGGAAAAGCGACGACGCGGAGCGAGGAGACGCGTGAAAAGAGCGACGTTCGTTCGCGGACGGCGGTTTACTCGACGATATATTTTTGTAGTTTTTTTTTTTTATCAATTTCATCCTTGACGAGCCAATAATATAGCTTTCGTGGAAAAGGAGACGACTCCTTTTTTATTAAACGTAAACAAAATTACAACACGCCTCCTTAATCTTTTACATCGAAGGTCGATTGCGAAATAAGTTATATAAATTAATTATAAATAAAATAAGTTCTCGTTCGTCGTACGTAAATGCGATAAGTACTATCGACTATCGTACTAAAACGTGTAATATTAATATATAATATATATATTCTTCTTCGCTATATATCGCTTCTTTTTTCCAAGCGAGATTTTTGTTCTAACGGAAGGCTTCGGACAGAAAGACGTCACGCGAAGTGTGAAGTTACCACGAACGTAGACTCAGGGACGAAATAAAAAGCAGACAGAGAGAAAAATATATCCGAAGATGAATGGAACGCTTTCGAAAATAGAAAGAACTTCCTTCCTTCGTGGTAGTCGACTGCAAAAAGAGACTCGGAGCCGACGCGGACGAAATCAAAGAAACGCTGCGCATACCGAGCCACGCGACGTTTTGTCGTCGACGCGTTTCTAACCTGTCGCGGCGTTGTGGGGTCCTCGTATCGGAGCCTCGTGTCGCAAAAACTTCTGGCAAATAGACGTTGTACTGAGCTCAGCCTCGCGGCATTTTTTCACCGGAGCCTTTTAACAATTTTCTTACGCGGTAGCGGCTCGTACGTTTATCGATATCGAGAAAATCCGTGCCTCGCGTTGCTTCGCCAAAAAATGATCCTCCTCAAAAGAAGTAACTTTTGCTCTTTGTAAAAATATGCGGATTTTCGGCCGTTCTCTTTGTTTTAAAAATGTCAAAAATCGTTTGATCATTGCTAATGAGAGCCATCGCATCATTGACTCAAAACAAAAATATATTATAAAATTATTCGCTACAATTTGACGAAAAGAATTTTGACGTTACTTTTTATTTTTTTACTACAGAAACAAACTTTTGTTCGATATGGTTTTCGAGATATTCGTTAATGCTTCCCTTTGTCTGTTATCGTCCCTGATCGAATCGAAAAAAAGCGCTTCTCAAGGAAATCGAACGTTTTTCCTCGTCTCTAATTAACGAGCGACTTCGTCGTCCTTCGATCGTCCGCGATTCTCCCGCGTTCATTGAACGACATTGCGCGTAATCGTTGACGCGTCGGCTAGGTGCGCGATTAGCGCACCGATTCCTTTGCCACGGCAATCGTCGTTGGGCTATTACATCAACGCGAGACATCGACACGTATCGACAACGACTCTTTCTTTTGACATCGTGCGAAAAGCCGCTCGTCACCGAGCGAATGCATATTCATGCACGTCGCGCGTGACGTCACTTTCAGCATAACTAATTGTTTTTGCCTCGAATCGAGGGCACGTTAGCACGAATAAAAAAAAAGGAACGCGATCGAGAGTGAATCTCGCGCTGCTAGCGTAATTGAGCGTAATTAACTCTTTCGGTGGCGCTACGAATTCCTCGTACGTGTTCCATCGTCGATCAAGGAGAAATCGTTGGAAAACTCGCCGATCGCGTAAATTATGCCGACGAACGTTTAAGGACTCGCAATCGAGTTGGATTTCCTTCCATGCAAATCTGTCGAAAGTGTTCGAGTTCATCGAGTCCCTAACAATTTTTTCGATGTTTGGTTTCTTTAAAAAAATAATCAAAACAAATTCAAAATGGTTTTAAAATAACATTGGAAATATTTATCATTGCCATTAAAAATAAAACAGTGATTTTTACTGCAATTTTGGATTTTTTTCGCGTAGGTACTAGTTTTGCGATCGACACCATAATCTTTTAAACAATAGGTAAATATCTCTCCGAACGATAGTCTAGACTACAGGGAATTTTACATTTAATTTTAAGAATTAATGGAATTTAGTTTTAAACCCCCCCCCCCCACAGTGTGCGGAATTAAAATCAACCAATGACTTTTAGCATTAATTTTAATTATTTTTTATTACTCTTTTATATTTTTATTATTTATTATTTTTCGCGATGAGTACACACGTCAAACACGCTTAACTGGTTAAGATATCTTTCCATCCCTCGTAATCTTGAACTTACAGTGCAAATAAAAATACGAATGACGATATGCTCTCGTCGGAATTTCTCTCAGCTTTTCCGAACTACGATTTATCATCGTTCCGCGCTGTTAAGGGACACGCGCGATCGTGCTTGAAATCTTGCGAACGTCTCGTCGAATAGATCGACGATAAAACGGTCGAATTGTTCGATCTTTCTTCACGGCATCCCTCTATCGAATCACGGGCGAAAAATCGTTCGAACGGAGGCGAATCTCGCGTGAATGAAGACTCACGGCGCAACGAATGCCTCGTTCATCCTCTCAACGTCGATTCCGTCGATGCCATCGCCGGAACGAATCGCGTGCGTTCGATGATCGATCGGTACGTGGGTGTGCGGGCGTATCGCACGTAGCAGTCGACGACGATGACGAGAATAGCCGCGTCGTCCATTGAGAAAGACGCGCCAAGGCGCCGCTTGTAAACGTTATCACGTAGCTGAAAGAAAAGCTCCGACTCCGCCGCCGTTGGAATCTGATCGTTCTTTGGCGTTTTCCTCTTGGTGTAACGCGCAGAATCGAACGGAGATCTGTAGGACGGAATCGAATCTGCGAATCGAGTCGCGCCCAATATTCTCTAAAAAAATACTTCGTGTATTTACTGTACCGTACTATAAAATAGGGTGTAATTTACAGTACGGTACACAGTACTGTATATTAGGGGGATCGAAAAGTAATGAAAATGGCGAAAAACATTTATTTATTAAGGAAATCTTAAATACTAATCGACAAAATAATTTCCATCATTTTCTAGCACTTTTTGCCAGCGTAAAGGCAGTTGTTCGATTGCTTTCGTAAAAATTCTTTAAAACAAATAAAAAAGAATTTTTAAAAATCGAAGAAATTTTTATTACTTTCCGGTAGAGTCAATACGTACTCTGGTCATGCCGTAGCATACGGTACTCTACGGTATAGGACAAAACACTTTCGTCGCGTGTCGTCGTCGTCGTCGTCGTCGTCGTCGTTGTTACTCGGTATCGGCTACTCGGCTATTAATGAATATACGCGATTGTCTCGAGAGAGGTTAAAGCCGCGTCCGTGTTACGTAAAGCGTTACGCAACACTGTCACGCTACGTGTTTTATTAGGTGCAAGACGTGGTCGCTGCTTTAGATCGTCCGGGATAATTTATTTCGCGTGATATTACAAAGTGCGGTATGGTTGAACATTTACTTAAGACTTTACAGCTTCCATCGCGACTTCGATCGCCTCGAAGGAGATAATTCGGTCCGCTGGCGATGATGAAATTAACAACGATCGTTGCGTCTAATCGTTGTCTAGCGAAGATCGAGAGTAATTCTTTCCGTTGGAATGAGCATTTAGTGCATCGACGGTTCATTGTGCCTATCGCGATGTTCGTAAGCGGCGCCTTTTCTATTTTATGCCTTACCATATACGGTCGTTAGGCACGTCGCGCGCATTTATCATTCGTCTCTTCGTTTCGCAGCGATGTCTCACAGTCGTCGCTTCACCGTGACCGCCGCGCGTTGTGTCGAAAATAATTGCTCTCGGCCTGTTAATTACTTCCAGGTGGCTCTTTCTTACCTCGTACCGACGCTTTAACGCGGAGCAGATCGGCCCGACGCCATTTGTACGCCAGACGATTTAATCGATTTCGATCTTCGTGATTTGCAGATCAACAACGATCCGAACATTTTGCCGAACGTGAGGCTGGTGATGCGATGGAGCGACACGAGGGGAGAAACCGTCGATGCTACCAGGGCGATGATCGACATGATCTGCGAAGGAGTCGTGGCCTTCTTCGGGCCCGAAGGCACCTGCTACGTCGAGGCCATAGTCGCTCAATCCCGCAACATACCTATGATCAGCTACGTAAGTTTTTTTCGAGACACTCGTTACTTCCTACCGATCGATCGTGCGCCGCGAGTCGATAAAAAGACGATGGTCGAACGCGAGCGTGCGATCGGCAAGAGGAGCCGCGGCAAAAACATCCGATGTGTTTTGCCGCGTCAACGATCCGTCGGTAAGCAGGGCAGAATTTTCTCAAACGATAATCCGCGAGGAAAGTCACGAGTTGATCGTTCGTAAAAAAGTTTCAGATCGAGTTTTAAAAGAGGATTTACGCTCTTCCGTCGAAATCGCGCGGAAAAAGCGAAAAGGAAAGTCGTTGTGCCTCGAAGGAAGGAAGTATTGAAAAATGGCCTAAATTTGTCATTAGTTGTATACATTTTACGTGAGAGAGTAAGACCGTTGTCAAAATATATAGTAGATGACGCTAATTTTTCGAACAGTTACGCGTCACCCAAATATCGGTGACATGGCAATTAACGCGTTAAGAATAAATCGATAATTACGGTGTACTAGTCGTGTTCTTTAGGTAGATGGGATGAGGTTGTCGAGGCACGCGATATTTACTCGATTTTACGAGGATCGATAGCGACAGCCACGGACAAGCTGCCGATTTCCACTCGGTCGACCGAGAGTAGAAACGAAGATCGTTCCTCTTTCACGAAGAAAGGTAGAAAAGGACGAGGGAAAGCCGCCAAAACTCGATGAAAATCGTGGTTGCGCGTCATCCTCGGTAAACGCGAAGCGACAGGTGCTCGACGCGACGTTAGACCTCGCGGCATCTTCGAACTTCCACGGTCACGATAGACACGATAAGGCCGTGCACGGTGCAACGGTTCGAGTCCTTAGTACGCGTCGCTTCTCACGCTCGGAGCTGCTAATTTCTTCAGTCGACGTCTCGTGATTGACATCGAATTTTCGTTTTTTTTTTTCTCCTAAATATCGTATTTTTATTGTATTTTTTCCCTTGAATTAAACATTCGCTTTTTTCTTTCTCCTAAACATCGTATTTATTTATTGTATTTCTTCTTCTTGAATCTAACATTTGTTTTCTCTTTCTCCCAAATGTCGCATTTATTTATTGTACATTTTCCCTTTGAATTGAACGTTCGTTTTTTCTTTCTTCTAAATATCGTGTTTATTTATTGTATTTTTTCCCCTCGAATTCAGAGTGAATTTAACGCGATGTTAGAACTTTCACGGTAACAATAGACAGGATGACTTTCTCTTAAATATCTTATCTATTTATTGTATTTATCTTTCTTTGAATAGAAATTTTCGAATTTTAGAATCGGATAGAAAGTTTGCGACATCTTCGTACTTCCACGGCCGCGATAGACACGAAGAGCGCATCGTCCAAGTCGATACGGAAGTACGTGTCGTTTCTCACGCTCGAAACGGCTAATTTTTTCTTTTGACGCCTCATGATGCGCGTCGAGCGTCTCCGTCGTTCTCTTTTCCCTAAATGTTGTAATCTATTCATTGTATTTCTTCCCTTTCGAATCGAGGCGAATTGGACGCACATACGACGCGGAAGTGGACTTCGCTTCTCCGACACTCACTGACACAGTAACCGACGATGATAAATGCCACGAGAAGCACCTATCACACCGCGCTCATAAAAATATGCATATCGTTACGATAGAATGTTGCGTTATCGCGTCTACTATACCGTCGAAAACGTACAATTTACTTCCTTACAAGAACCGAGCGACCTTCTTCTAAAATATGAGCAACATTTTTCACGTCGATCGAACGGAAAAGGGTGTATCCCAATATGTAATATATGCTCTTACTCAGTTGGATGTATTCTTATTTATTTCATTCAATCAGACTCGTAAGTGGATAATAGTAACTCTTAAGATCATTCGCATTTTACACGTCTTCGTTTAAATCCAAGAATCTTCCTAGTTTGATTCATCGTCAACCTTCGAATTTTAAACGATGTGTTTTTCTCGTAACTTAACTGTTCTTCGTACGTTCTCGTTTAAATTTAAGAATCTGCCCGGCTTGATTCATTGCCAATCTTACTTTCGTTTAAATCCTTACATTCTAAATTCTGCGTTCCTCTCGAAACTTCGCGGTTCTTCGTAGAACGAGTCGAGCCTGGTCCGACGCAAAGAGAGAAGAAACGAAAGAGGGGTCCGCGCGCGATCGAAAGATCGTACGCGATCACGGGCCCCGAGGACGACGGATCTTGTTGTTCCCGTTGCAATTTCATCGATCGTCCAGTGGCACGGGGGTCGTCGAACCCAGCGCATGCAAACTCGCGAGATTAGCTCCGGCTCATCGTCAACGTACGACTATCCTCGCGGCAACCTCGTGAACGCAGGTACTTAACGACATTCCGGTAATGCTGATCGTTCGGTCGCGTTACACGAGGCCTGCGCAGCCATTGCCGCGGCACACTCACAGCGAGAGAGAGAAAGAGAGAGAAAGAGACGCGATCGTGCTCCCGTCGACTCTCCATTTTCGAATCTTTACGCGCGCGCACGCTCGAGACTCTCGAATCGAGTCGTACTGTAGTGTTTGTTAATGTATTTATATTATTTGTAATTGCAGTCGAATAATATTTTATTGTCTTATATAAAGACTTTATTATAACAGTGATACTAATTCTAATACACGCATTCAACGTTAAACGTCAGTTTACACGCACGGATTGCACTCAGCTTGCCTGTGTCATCATTGTCAAAAGACCCACTTGTTTTCAGTTTCCTGGTCACGCCAGATTACACAACACACACACACACGCATTTTGGTCGTTCCCAAAACCTTCGAGGGTTACTACGAAAACTCAACGATCAACGCTCGCACTCGCGTGCACTCCTTGTGACGATCACCTGCAATCCAGGCGCGTGCCCTTAAAATGACACGCCAAGGATTTAGACGCTCTAGGGCTAGAACGTCTACACCCTGCATTACCTAACGACCGGAATAATTACAAAACGCGACGAATAGTATCTTCTCTTTTTTCCTTAGAATACTTTCAATCTATCGTTTCGGATCGCTCTTGTACTAGGCGATTCCTTTACTCCAAAAAAGATCCCTAAACGAAAGGCGAAAGTAGAAGTTAACGCGAGAAATTGCGAAAGAGACGACGTGGATAGGACGAGATAGGAAATCGCGAGGAAGATTTCTCCGGAGGCGCGTAAATCACGGCGTTCGTATTTACGACAGGATATCGATGGTCGATCGAATACCGACACTCGGACCGTTCTGGTAGCCGCTCGGCATACTCGCCATTCCGATATCGTTTCGATCGCGTTACGATGCGAAGTCGAGAGCGCTCGAATATACAGAAAGTCTTCCACAGTCCGAGCGGTGGAGGTTATTACGCGTAGTCGCGCTAATCCACCAAAGCGACCAACCTTAGTTCAGACTGAGGTTGATTTAACGCGCGACACCTATCCACACGGCCCCCATGGGCGAGGGGGGATCAGGATACGCCTGACCGCGCATTCCCTACCGAAGCAGGGAACTACCCAATTGTCGCAGCTGCAGGACCGCCACCTCAAAGGTCGGAGCGAGCATCTTTCCAATACTCTAGCAGCTCTGGTAGCCCGAGCTGAATATCGCAGCTCACCCGTCGAGACCAAGGTCTCTAAGCAGCATGTTGCCTGTTAGACCACCACCCCCACGAAGCCTACCTCACTTGGTTGGGGGAGGATCAACGCCTCGGCAATCAACTGCCTTTTCAAAATATACTCGAACTTTGCACCACTTTCTTTAGAATGTTTAAGCGTGGACCAAGCTTAGGATCGTCGATACTCGGATGCACGGGACATTGGAGGACGTTCGCGGAATCCGTCGAGTCGATCGGAGATTTACGAAACCCGCGAGAGACTGGAGGACGCGCTCGATTGCACGACGAAGATAAAATTCCACGGCGAACGGATGGAATTCGCTTCCGATACGGACGAGAAATCGCGCGTCCGAGTTACGGAGTGTTCGTCTTTGCGAAAGTCCACGGCTTCGTCTCTCTCTTGTCTCGCGGATACGCGTCGGGATGCCGATGGAAAAGCGTTCGTCTCCTCGTCGTCGCCTAATCGCGACCGTCGTCTTTGAGGCCATCGTGGAAAGCTTCGAGGCGTTTTCGATGCCGCGAATTTCTCGATGTCCCCGTAGTCTCTCTGACCTCGCAGATATTTTACGAGACGCAGACGCGTCGATCGGCGTAAAAGGCGCCTGGCGTCGCGGCCGGTCGTCGATGCACCAACGCACGCGGGAAAGTCGCAAGAGAGCGCGAACTCGCCGCCGTCTTCCTGGCTAAGGAGGACATCGATATCGAAAAGATTTGGGTCGACGTGGAATTCCTCGTCGCTACGTGCCCAATAATAATTGCGTAATTCGCGCGAAGACGAGCGAGCTCCCTCGTTTCATCGACGATCGATGCCGATTCGAGGCCAAAATCGGCCAAAAATCGCTGCTTCCCGATTTTTAACATCGTCGATAGTGAGGACGACAGACGGTTGAATTTTATATAGAAATTAAAGGAAAATTTTATGTCGATATTATATATTGTATATAACATTTTCTATAGAAAGAATAGAAAGTAAAAGCTAACTGTTCGCTCCGTCGATCGTTTAAACCTCGATCGTACTCCATCTTTTCTCGACAATTTATCAGGAATTGTTGAGTACGATCAGCGTAATTACGATACGTGACCGTGACGACAGTCTCCGAGAATCCCGACCTTCGGACGGTCTTCGGGAGAGCTGGAGCACATTTCTCTGGTTTTAAACTTTCTCTAAATTTTCCGGCTTAATTTTTTGGAACCTCCAAAAAATTTGAACCAACAAGTCTAGGCTTCGTACAAATTTAGAAGAAAATCGAAAAAATTGAGAGATTTCATTTTTCGCCGTCTCGTCGCTAATAAATCATATCTAGATGTCGCATAAAACAAAGAGTATTTCGATTGAAACGTGGATTCGGTTAAATCCAATGCGACTGTCCGGTTTTAACCCTTCACTTAAAACTTATTTCACGAATAAACAAAATCGTTCCAGCGAAAGCACGGAAGTCGAACCACCAGCCACGGTCTCGATCGACCGCGGCGACTGGAATAATAATAATAATAATAATAATAATAATAATAATTAAAAAAGGAGGAGAGTAATTTTACTCCTGGAAACGCGACTCCTGGCCAGCGCCTCGGATCTTCCGCAAAAAGGCAAAAAGACGTCGCATTCCGTCCGATCGAAACTCAGACGAGGGACGAATCTATATGGAGCGCGACGTCTGCAAAGATCGAATTCCGAGTTAATCGATCTAAGCGGTAAAAAGTGAATTCCGCGCGATTAACGAACGGAGGAAGGAAATCGTAGATTCATCGGCTGGAGCCGCGCACGCGTTCGCGCGTGGTGGTAAACACGGACGCGCGTACACGCGTACGTAGGCGCAGGTTGGCCGAGACGCGCGCGAGAGGACGGGCGCGTATGCAGCCGCGGAGAAGCAGCGCTTACTTTCACCTAGTTTCACTCGTTACACGGAGCAGTAATCGCGCCGCAAATTTGTCGGATTCCTTGAACGGTGCTCCTCTCGCGAGCGGGGGCAAGTTGAATTTCGTCGAGCGCCGCGCATTCTCGCCTTGCCTCGACGCTTCGCACGATCGACCGCAGTCTCCTTCCTCTCCGTTCGTCTTTGTTTTAAGTAAGACTCTTCTTAAAAAATTCAAGTAAACAAAAAAATATTAGAGTAAAAGTCGATTTTCCTCCTTTTCTCGAGATCCTGTCCAATTTTTTCTCGGCTACGAATATTCCTGAAATCGATTGGAGTTTCCTTCGCGCTTCCTGCTCGTGCACGCGGGAAAGACGCTTGAACGAGGGAGAAACTCGGAGCGAAGGCGAGAGACACGATGGAGATTCGCGGAAGGTGGGGAAACTGCCACGGAAGGAAAGTACTCGATAAAACGACGCGTCGAAGGCAAAGAGAGAGAGAGAGAGAGAGAAGCGCACGTTCGAGCTGAAGCGAGAGCGGGAGGCGTTGGTGCGTTCGAGAGATCGAGGCCTCTCGAAGGCGTCCCGACGATTGCACGGACCACCCCGTGCACGTTGGAGTATCCATTTAGAGGTACGCGTATCCGTAGGTGGACGTCGAGGCCCGTAATACCCACCTAATGCTGCAGGCGCGAGCTTGTAACGCGCCGCGGATGCATAGGCGACGCGAGCGACCAGGCGCACCTACGTACGCGCGAGCACGTCCACGGTGCCAACCACCTGTTGATCGTGCACGTACGCCTCGAGATCCGGTGCGCGCTCCCAATGCGGCCAACGTCGATTATTATAACCGCGGAATCTCCGCGGTGCGTGTCCGTTCGAGCTGCTCTTCGATGAGCGCCGTCTTCTTTCGGTCGTCGCGCGGCGTGGACCACGAAAACGCGCGTTTAAATAAATAAATAAATAAATAAAATTGAGAGCAGCGAGAACTTATTCAAGATCCTAATATATCAGCTCTCGCTGTTTTTTAAATAAATAAATACATAAATTTAAATATTTTTATTTTCTGGGTACTCTTCGTAATCGTGTTATAAATAAAATTATTATAAATTACCTCCAAAATCCTTTTTTATCCTCTTTATTCGCGCTACTTTTCGATAAGCGCCGTCTTCTTTTAGACGTTGCGTGGCCTGGACAACGAAAACGCGTGTTTATGGTTTGCTTAGATTTAAAAGTTTTGCTTGTAGGTTTCTTTCAAAGTTAAGATCGTCGTAAGAAGTGAAGGATGAAGCGTAACAAGATTCGAATTGGATCGCTCGAACACCTTTCGTCGTCTCGCAACTCCAACGTCGAAGTCGAGAGTTTAATAGAAAGAGAGCTAGAATCGTGTGGTTTCTTTAAAACGGTTGGATGAAAGTAACGAATAATAAACACGAAATCTCCAAGAAGAGGATCCATTCGCGCTACTCTTCGATAAGCGCTGTCTTTTTTTAGCCGTCGCGTGGCGTGCACCGCGAAAACGCGTGTTTATGGTTTGCTTACAGGTTTCTTTCGAAATTAGGATTGTCGTCGGAAGTGTGAGATTGAGTAGGATGAAATTCGAATTGGATCGTTCGGATATCTTCGGAACTTCGTTGTCTCGCGAGTCCGACGTCGAAATCGAGAGATTAATAGAAAGAGAGAGAAATGATCGTATGGTTTCTATAAAAAGGTCGGATGGAAGTAGTGAGTAATAAACACGAAATCTTCGTGGAAAGGATCCATTCGCGATACTCTTCGATAAGCGCCGTCTTCTTTTAGCCGTCGCGTGGCCTGGACCACGAAAACGCGTGTTTAACGAGGTTTGCTTCCACATTAGTATCGAATTTAAGATCGTCGACAGGAGTATAAGATAAAATTAAGCGCGGGGAGATTCGAATTGGATCGTTTGAATACCTCGAGAACTTTATCGTCTCGCAACTCCGATGTTGGAGTCGAAAGGTTAATAAAGAGGGAGAAGGGGGGGGGGGGAGGG
>JAITYT010000412.1:265981-277155 GCA_025433975.1 Liostenogaster flavolineata
GGTAGTAGTGATCATTTGTAGTCTCGTGAGTGCGACGTTGGAGTGTCGAGAGGTTAAGAAGGCGCTAAAGAAGGTCGCGTGGTTTTTTGAAAGAGGATCGATGAAACGATTTACGCCGATCGACCACGACGTCTTCGCCTCTAATTGGATTCGAATTTATAGCTGTCGTGAAACTCTTGGAAGGTATCGCGAAGCAGCATTGACGAAGGTCGCGGATAAGGTGCAAACGGATTGGCTCGAACTTTCGTTTTTAAGCGCGATTTCACGCGCCTCCGTTTCAAACGCCATCGTTTGCCGATTCGTTCGACTTTCGAGCGTCGTTACGACACCTACCGTAACAACCGTCGAGATCGAATACAATCGCTCGATTCTCGAGGGATCGTGCGTAATCGCAAGGTCGCATCGAACGCTCGACCGAGGTAAAAACATCCCCGTCCCTTTGCCACCGCAACGTTTTATCGCCGATAAATTAAATATCGAATAAATAAAACGATCGATAGAAAAACGTTACGTGTCGATCGTCGAAATTTATTGCTTCGAATTCGTCGATCTCTCGTGAATTCACGTTGGTCTAATGAGAAGAGAACGAACGCGATGCCAAACGACGGGATTAAGTTTAAAATAAACCTCTCTCCTTGGTATTGTTATTTTCTTCCTTTTCTCGAGCGCGTATTAGCATCAAGCCGAGGGGAGAAACGTCTTTCTGGCAAGAAAATTTGGTCGTTAACGGATTAATCTGGAGATTCGCTAATGGACCGCGATCGGCAGTTTGAGGAACACCGACGTACGCAACGACGCTGACGACGACAGCGGCAATGGCGACACCGTCGATGGTGATGGTAACACGGACAGCGGGTAGCGATGGTGGTGGCTAGGCAGGCGTATCGGCGTTCTCCGCGAAAGGAACGATATTATTCTATCGACGTCGCATTTGCATGAAAACTGCTGATTCCCCTGACCTTCGCGGTCTATTTATAGCCGAGCCTGTTGATGCCCCACGCACTAGCGCGGACGCTTACCTGGTCCGGCCTGGTATTAACCCGATGCCGTGTACCGGAGTCTGGACTCGTTCGTTCCTTCGACCGATTACGGAGGCCTTTGGTTCCTCTTTATTCGCGCGAGCGTTTAAATTAACACCGAAGACGGACTAGACTCTCCATCTTAGATAGGCCGATAGTTAGATCTATGCGTTAGCTACGATCGCAGCCAGCGTTAGCTTCGAAGTGGGCGGCTGTTCGTTCGATTAACCCAACGATTAACGATTAACGAAGCCTCGAGTTCTTCCAACGTTTCGGACCAACACCTTGCCAATACGCGTTTCGTGGGTCTCTCCGTTCGAAAACTATTCCGTTTCCATTGAGAATAAATCGATCGGCATCCTTCGTCGGACGGAAGCTGGAAACGAATCTTTGAGCCATTAGCTTTCGTTCATCTAAACGTCACCTACGATGGGCATTCGATTGGTAAAGTAAGCTTCCCATAAATCCTTTCGCCACGGTGCCAGTAGAACGGAGCGTCGTGCCAAAAATGAAAATGCGCTCGCGATCTTCGGCATTCGGGGCCGTCTTTTGTCAATCTTGTCAATTTCCAAAAATAACGATAGCAACTATAATCGTAACGTAGTATCGAACGATATGAAATTTAGCAAAGCACGCGATGAAACTTTTGGCTCCATTTTCGTGGCGGCTGACTATAGCCATCCGTGGTAGCGAAAGAGCTAATTTCGTTCCCCAAAGCGAACGTATCACGAGAGATCATTCCCGATAATTGGCTAGGCCGGGTAGAACTTCTCGAGAACGGAAATACATATATTTACGTCGATCGAAGACAAATTGGGCGGTAAATTCGTAGCGCGAAATATTTGAAACGCGAAGATTTCCCATCCCGCGAGAGTCGCGAACGAACGAAAGACGACTTTAGTCGGAGAAGGAGAGAGCATCGGTCGTCGTCGTCGTCGTTAGACCGACGTTGTCGATACTCGAGCAAATGCTATCTTTAGTAACGCGAACAAGGATCGCGCCAAGCGTGAGAATACCGGTTTTACGAGAATCGATCCGATTCGCTCGACGCGTTATCGACGATTCGTTGCCGATCGACGATATCGAGGGTCGTTCGTCAGGACAAACGCCTTTGGAGGCACGTTCCTATCACGCCGAGTGCGTCGATGGCAAACGCGTCCGGAGTCCACGCTCTCGGGCCGTCGTACTCGCGCGATCGCCTTTTCGAAGTTCCTCGAACGAATATCGAGCCTTTTCAACAGCATCGTCGATCGAGAACGAAACCCATTGGCAAAATTAATTGCTCGGTACGCCAAACTCGCTACGTAAAGACGCATCGTCCCGCGAGAAAGGCTCACCTCGCGCGTTTTTCGATGTAGGTCGATCGATTTTTACATAACTCCATCCGATTTGCGGCGGAATGAAGCCTCCTGCGTGACCGCGAGGCACTTGACCTTGCACGTAAGAACCTTATCCACGGTGAATCCGTTGAAAGCGTTGCGTCGTTGCGTGTACGACGACGAACGAACGAAAGATCGGCTCGTTGAGTGAGTGCGTGCGTGCGAGTGTGCGTGAGAAAAAGAGAGCGCGAGGAAGGGCGAAGGAGGAGTAGGAGGAGGGGTAAGCGGGGTAGAGGAGGAAGGAGATGGAGAATCGAGGTGTCCGCGCGCTCGAGAGCAAATTTTATTTATAGAAACGCGATTGAATGAGCGGAATGTAAGGAGAGAACTCGTACATACAGGTTTCGTGTGAACCGTTCCGTTCTTCGCTCGTTTCATTGGCGAGGCGCTCCTTGTACCTCGTGTATTTCTGTACCTTTCGAGAGACCAACGGAAACGCCCTCCTCTCGTTTTTTGCGAATATCGCCTCCCGCCCGAGAGGAGATCCTTGATCGTCTCGGCGGGATTTATCTCGCCGGGAACGAAGCGACACCGCCGGATGTGGATCTTAATTTAAAGAAAATATCGAGGTCGAGGAGCGAGAGCAAGGACGCATCGAGCTTTCTCCGGGCCGGCCCCTAGGCAAATACAAATTTACCGCCGATACAAACGACCCCGCGAGATACGCTTTTTAACCCGACCGCCGTGTTAAGGAACGAGCCTCTTCTCCAAAGTGTCGCGTTCGATTAATCGACGAACCGATCGAGAAAATACGCGCGAGATATTTTTTTTTCTTTTTTTTTTACATTTTTTCACCGATGTCGACTTGGACTCTTCGACGTTTTTATTCCAAATTTTCTACGATACGTACGTTCGTCGTTCTTTTCTTGGTTCACACGTCGTCGAAGGGTTACACGATTAGAGACAATTAGCTGGTACTTCCAATTAGAAACGCTCGTAAATACCGGTGAGGAGTCACCGACGACTAAAAATACTTCCATTAACTCGGAATCGAGCGTCGGACGACGTCGAAAGGAAAGAAGGAAGGAGAAAAAAAGCGCGCGTCTCGTTATTATTGTAAAGTCTATTTTTAGATCGCCGAGTGAAAGACAGAGCGGTCATAAGAATACCGGTTTTGCCGGGAATCGTTTGAATTCCCCTCTCATTTTTGTCGCTCCCGAGGCGACGCGACGACGCTCTGCCACCACCACCACCACCACCACCACCACCATCGCAGCCTCTTTCTCATCCTTCGCGCGTTCTCCTTTGTTGCGCAACCACGCGCGTATCGACGAATTAACGAATATCGATCGTTCGTGAAAGGATCCTCATCGAGAAGAAGAAATTGCGCAAGGCACGTCGGATCGATCGCGGCTACCATCCTCCTTCTATCGAAACTTTGAATTTTGTCAGGAGGAAAAGAAAGGAAAGTCGATCTCGTCGAACCAGTCGATTAATCACCGATTTTCTTCCTTCGACGTCGAATCGAGCTCTTAAATCATACTCGAACGATACTAAGACTAAACTATCGACGAATCAAGTATTTAATAAAAAATAAAACAATGAATTTTCGAGCCGGAAAATCTCGATCGTGAACGAATGAAATACGAAATACGACGATTAGAGAAACGTTCGGTGTCGCTTTGAATCCAGATCGATTTAGACTTTGGACTTGTATTCGGTGGCCTTGAAAGTAGCCTTGTGTCAATTTTTTTAAACGCGAAAAATCAATTGATATTTTTTATACTCTGTTTTACGCGATTTAGTAGCATCGCGCGACGCCTTATTTACGATCCGGTGGAACGACGTTCGCCTTCCTATTCGATCTACCTGCCGTTGCAGGTCGAATCTGGCTCTAAGGTACGCGTTCACACGATCGAGAGGCGTAGAGACTTCCTAGCATTTGTAAATCGTCAATAGTCCATTAATTTATCGACGATCGTTCGTTTGCGAACTCGCGTCTCTCATAACTGACGAAATAGGAGCGCGAGACCGTAAGACGAACGTCGTCTTTCCAACCGACGAGGTTCCGTGGCTCGCTTAATGTGGGTGCCGCCTTAAGTGACGACGACGCGGCCGGTTTCAGGCTAAAATACACTCAATTAACCCTTAATTGGTCGGCACCAATTATGGGCCCGATGTACCGACGCGTATTCATTCGGTCAACAAGAATGTATGGTCCGCCGAGGATGTTCTTCCCTCGTTTTACGACGACGACGAACACGTCGTCATTGTCGTCGTCGTCGTCGACGATGATTTTCGGCCATCTTCGATATTTTTCTCGCCTTTGAAAGACGCGACTACTTTCTTCTTCTTCTTCTTCTTCTTCTTTTTCTTCTTCGAGCTCGTGAGAACGCGAGGAACGTGACGAGCGACGATATCTTCCGTAAAATCTCGAAGATACGAATCGAATTTCTCAATCGAGATCAAAATCGAAATAAGCTATTGGGCTGTTCGAAAAGTCTCCGCCGATAAAAAAAAAACGCCAAAGATCGACAAGCCTCTACAATAGTCAACGCAATCTTTCGGTGTACGGATATATTATTTACGATATTTATGATATTTTTTATCGGCGGATATTTCTCGAAAAGGCCAATAGAAACGACAGAAACGCGGACGAAGATGGAACGATAACGCAGGCACGACGTTCGTACTCGGGACGCGCGATGGCTCAAAGCGACGAGTCGCCTTAAGAATAATTCGAAAGTTTAACTTTGTACGCACGAGCGAAGTCGCTTTCGTGCTACAAACCTCGCAACGTTTTCATGGACGTCCAGAGCGTAATTCGTTCTCGGTCGACTACTGCATTTTTTCCCTGACCTTTTTCTACCGCCAAAGAGAAAACCGTCGGTCGTTTCGCACGGGTACGCGACCCGCTCCTCTCGCCTCGATACGCTTTACCCGATAAATTCGTTGCAACGAAATACGCGTCCGTACGAATATTTAGCGAGAGAACGGGCCGATGTTAAGCCCGTACGAACGCGTTACGAAGAAGCCGACCCCGTAACTCCGTTCTCGAAATCGTCCACGTTAATTTCGAACGCTCATTTTCAATGTTAAATAACGCGACGCGTTTCCGTATCAAGGACGATCTTAAATACGACGCGCGACCAAGGAATTATCTCGTTCCGCTGTTACTCGCCGCCATATTTTCTTACGATCGCGTTAACGCGCCACGATAATGGAATTAAACGCTCCTTTTCTTCCTCTTGCTTCTCTCTTTTAACCGTTAACGTCGACCAAACGGCATCGAGAGAACGCGTAACGTAATCGATCGGAACGAATCGCGCGCGAGAAGAATATGCGTTAACGCATATTCTTTCGACAAATTCAATATTACAGCACGATATTTTCCGCGATACCCATCGTTCAGGCGTCCGAGCGAGCTTTATCTTAGGAGGAATTTTTTACGAATATCGCGAATATTCCGTAAGGAAGGATAGGAAGGAAGTGCATCCGAAGATTTCGAAGAGATCGCGTCGATTTAACACTCTGCCAAAATATTGAAAAATCTCAGAAATTTTTCAATATCGTACATTGATCGACCGTTTGAGTCCCAAGGGTCATTGAAAAAACAAGCGATAGCGCTTGTCATATTTCGTGTCGGAGAATACCATTCAGCGCGATAGCGTTTGTCTTAGTCTACGTTCATTTTTATAATCTGGATTATAGCCTGGATATCGTGTTATTTACATCAAAAAAAAAATAAGTTGTGCGACTTACGTGCGCCAGAAAAGTCGAGCGCGCTATTTTGACACACTGACTATTTAGATATTCTAGAGATAGTCTAGAGATTTGGACTATATTAGATACGTCAGATTTTTCATTAGATATTTTCATCGTACGTGAGAAAGCGAACTCGTTGGCTAAATATGGGTTACGCGTCACCCAAATATGGGTGACACGGGAGTCAACGCGTTAAGCGAAAAATCGACGTCGAGCGCACGTCAAAGCGGAAATCGGCGTCTTAGGAACGCTCGCGTCTACCGGACGATTCGACGTGGATCGCTTTTTACTTGCCCCTTGCGCGATAATGGTCGTTCCTCGTTACTGGACGGAATCGAGGCGATGATCGTCGTCGTCGTCGTCGTCATCCTTCCTGAGAATCGGCGCAAGGTCGCGCCCATATGCCGCCGCTTCCGCGTTCAAGATAATGAGATCAGCTCGTCTGTCGATTTTCTCGCTAAGAATAACGTCGATTACGAGCCGTTGTTACGCCTTACGTAAGAAAAGGACTGAATAATTGAAGTCGACGATGACGTTGCGATGTCGTGATTTCGTTCGTTCGTCCGTTGTACCCCGTTGAATGGTCGAGAGACAAACCGCGACGTTGCTGTAAAAGACGTATCTTGTAAAGGCGAACAGGACCGAACGGAGTCTAGTCTATTGGAGTGTTTCACCACGTTGCCGAACAAAATTGCTATTGCGACCTCTCTTTTTTCTCGCTGTCTCTCTCTTCCTCTCGTACGTGAAATCGATTATACCGTTCACAGTCACTCTCGAACAAGGAGAAAGAAACGTCGAAGGTCGAAGGAATAAATAACGCAAATTTAAAGGTTAACATCTAAAGTTGCGATATTATCGGCCGTCCAGGTTGCTGCTGGACCATCGAGTCAGCAGGTGGTAGATCTCGATGGAAATGCGTTCGTTAGGTGCCTTCATTCCCGTGGGAACGAACGAAACCGGTCGATTTTTCGGAATTTTTTTCTTCCTTCTAAAATAACCATCCCACGATGAAACGATCGGTATTTCGTTTCTTCTTCTTTTTCCCATTATTCCATTTTTTCTTTCGTTTTTCCAAGGTAGAAAAGCGAGCGTGATTGCCGCTAGTTCTCAACGCGACGAAACGCTTCGAACGAACGGATAACCGCGTCGGAAAATTACGAATCGATTTTTCTTCTTTTCTCGTCGTGCGAGCGTCTTCTCGCACGAGGAAAACGAGGAAAGAGCTCGTGATTCACGATGCTACGCGAGTCTCGAAGCGGCAACCCTTCGCTCTTCTCAACACGCGCGAAATTTCGACATCGCTTTTACGATCTCGCTGACACACATCGCTCGCCTTACGAACCCTCACCGCGACGTATGGACCGTGCCATGGCGCTTTTCCACTTTCACGCGACGAACGCGTACCGAGCGAGTCGCGCGTCTCCAGAAAAATCCACGTGACATCGGCGACGAATGTTATCAAAACTTCGTCACGTAAGAACGCGATTGGTGGCAGTCCTCGTCTCGTACCGCCATCGATGTCGAATATTTTCGTATTTCCTTGAAAGGCGAAACGATAAAATATCACGTTCGAGTTTCTCTCTGCGTTCGAGGTCTCACTTACAGATACGGAACAAATAGAATCAAAGTTTTACCACGACGCCAATTTTATTTACAATTTTGGAATTAACGTTTAAAAAGATATACATTTTTTCCAGCAGAGCTGGACAAAATTAGATTTTTAAAAATTGAGACACCACGTTGACACGCGAATTTCGTCAAATCGAATGATCGCAAAAGTTCGCGCTTGTGGTTTTTCACGCAAAATCACGCAGTTTCGACGAAAGAGGGATCGACCAGCTCGTAAAACGTTGTGCGACAGTTGTAAAAAATGGTGGCGACTACATAATTGATCGATGAAACTTAATTTAACGATATAAACGATTGTGTCTCTTTCTAACCGAGCAGGAACTTTTCTAATTATCCGATATATTTTCTATTAAAGACACCTTGTGTCTCCAATTATTATATTCGATTATATACACTTTACAACTATCACTGAAAGGGGTTGAATGGAATTAAATCTAGTATAAATCTAGTCAAAATATTATGTGCTTGTGGATGTTAGAGATCGATTCTTAGAAGGTCTATAGACTGTTTTCGCTTCAATCTTCTGGGTAGACCCTAAAATAGGGTTTACACGATTTTTACCCAGGTTTGTCGAGCCTTCGATCGTTTTGCGACTTCCTCCTCTACCATCGACATATTTAGGGTTTTCCTTGTATCGTCGTTTCTGGCAAACTACCGAAACTGTTCAGAACTGCTAAACGTAGCGTAGACTTCGTGGTCCAAAAGGAGGCAATCGGTTCATCCGTTCCTAAGATCTCGGACGTAACGCTGTCAATCGTCGGCGAACGCATGAAGAATTTCGTGAAGCTCGTGACGCTGCCTCGGTAACGAGAATTAACGTCGTTGTGGCGATTGTCGTTGGCTACGAACTTCATGAAATCTTCAAACCGTAGGAACTATTTAAAAGTCGTGCTTTAAAGTGGCTCCGCAACGCGAACGCGCGCGATTTAATGACTCGCCCGAGCTCCCCGGCGTAATCGTCTTAATTTGTCGTCGACCGAACTCCCGCTAAGCCTAATACCGCGCTTCGAACACGATAACAACGTTGAAGCATCGACGACGACATTCCTGGAAATTCGAAGCGTCTCGCGAGTATGTCGACGAGGTGTTAAAGGAGATTAGTCGAATCGAAGCGAACGCGATGCTGCTGGAACTCCTCCCTGGCGAAATTTATTTATTTATTATATGGTATATTTATTTATTACGACCAAAAGTCTTCTTCCTTCGGTTTACAAATAACGCTTTGCAACGTCGTTATCCCTTTGCACCGCGAATTCTCCTTCATTTTTTATTCCAGTAACTCCTAATTATTCTTCAATAACTCCTAATAAAATTGATAATAATACGTTAGAATTCAAGAAGAGAAGAAAAGCTGGAAATTTTGTGAATTTGATGTAAAAGCGTGGAAGTGTGTCTCGAAATAGGAGTAGTCGCGAATCGAATAAATGTCGAGTAACACTCGACATAGGAATGCAAGGGGTTAATGCGAGGAACACTCGAACTACGCCGTTGAACGAAACCAATTAAATCGCGATCAAAAACGTGGTAATATCGAGAGTTGATTGAAAAGACGGAAATTTTGGTAGCGGAGTCCGCTTTTCTTCTAACCTGACGGGTAAGACGATGTCACACGCGTCGCGGTTTCAAGAAACCTCGGACAAAAGCATAACGACTGCTTTAAAGCGCGACGATTATATAACGCGACACTGCTTAAAAAAATTTCTGGAAAGAAAAAAGCGAGAACTCGAAGCTCCGCCGAGAATCCCGAGAATAAATTCGTTCCCTTCGAACCCGGCCCATCGGTATCGAATCGATCGCAACATTAACGGACAGATCGATCGTTAATAGAATCGCGAAAGCGACATAAATCATTGCGTATTACGACGGTGCGAGATGGTATTACAGCAACCGCGTTCGTTATCAGTCGAGCATATGTCCAAGTGCCTGTGTTTATCGCCGACTATATTTAGCCGAAGTATTGCTTAGTGTGAAAACACGCGGAATGAGTCGAGGAAAGAACGATCTCTACGTCGTCGACGACGACGACGACGATCGAAATTGCTTCCTGGCACGGAACGATCAAATTTTCGCGACGTCGAAACTCGCGTTTCGTCGACACCTCTCAATGTTAAACAGCATCGATCTCTCGAACGACGTAAATTACTCGACGTAAATCTTCGGAACGTTAATTTATGGACTCGTAGGACGGTACCCTCGTCTCTTACGATCCATGAAAGTCTCTCCAGAGATCGTGAAAACGTCGATTCGTGGTGCGCGCGCGTCTCGAAACCGCAGAACGAAAGCTCGTCATCGAAAGCGACGGCTTGGATGCAACAACGCGCCAAACATTTTTCGTATCTCGATCGTGGCAACGTCCGTGGGAGATCCATGGTGGTGATTCGTCTCTAAGCGACTACGCCATCCCTGGCTCGTTAATTTCTCGCATTTATCGCCGCGTCGTGGCTTGCCTTAGCGATTGAATCCGTCGAGCGAACCGCACGTTGTAAATTTAAAACTGCACCTAACTCAAAGGACGTAAAACTCGACGCGTATCCCTTGGCACGTCCCACGCGTTCTTGGTACTTAGCTTTCGGTTTGCGTACTCTCTCGAACGAAAGAATTCGGCAAAACGATACCGATTATCGTTTGGCTTGCGTGGTTACGTCGAAAGACGCATCGATGATCCAGCCTAAGCCTAAGGCGAGAAACTATAATGTACGCTCTACGACGAATATAACTTATCGTCTTAACGAGCGTCCGCAAAATATATTGTATATAGCGATGGATTTGTACGCGGTGTCTGTCGGACGTCACGGCAGCTACGTTTCTTCTGGATCATTTCCAAGAGGCCTGTCGATTTTAGCTGAAATCTTCCTTCTTTTAGCTTCTTCGATACATTTGTTATTATACGATCGTCGTTATTAATATCGCGGTTTCCTAGGGCTGTCCTGATGCGCTGCGTGATAGAGGACTCCCTAACGATACTCAATCGTGAATTTGCAAAATTGCAAATGTCGATTAAGTTCTCTTCTTTGAACGACTTTATCATTTGTGACGATCGAGCTGATTCAAGATCTCGTTATCGACTCGTTTCTTCCGTCGTGCGAGCTTGCCCGCTTCAACAGTTGCCAACCGACGACTTGGCAAGGCGTTTTAATCTGATATCGCACGCGTCAGTGACTTTAGGTAGCTTTTGAACAATGTTCAAACGAACCGATCAAAAATCGCTGGATAAAAACTGGACGGATTCGCCAGGGAATCAACGGCAGTGACTCTCTGGCGATTCCTCCTCACCGCCTTTAGTCATGGCCATGCTTACAATGTTACATCGACACACGCTACCCATTTATTGCGACTCAGATCGCCTTCGATTATAACCGCGAGTACAATGTTGCATCAATGCGCGCCACATTTCTGTTGCGACATAGATCGTCGTTTATTACAGCCGCGCGTACAATGTTGT
>JAITYT010000412.1:289383-341234 GCA_025433975.1 Liostenogaster flavolineata
CCCAATTTAAGGAGAGATTACTCGTTTGTTTCGTTCGTCATATTCGTTATATTGGTCATTGTATTTATGTGGTCTTCGAAGGAGGATTCAACTATCGTGAATCCGTAGAGGGATCCTTGCAGGTTGCTCCCCTTCGGGTCAAGGGGAACCTGCAGTTCACGTGGGCAGAAGCAGTCGCTTCCATGAAACGGAACTGTCTCCTAAGGAGTCCGTGCTCGTTGTCCTTGATAGACTCTATTAACCCTTTTAATGTCGGACAACGATATATCGTCGTTTGAAAAAGTTTCGAGAAACGCGAAGGACGACATATCTCGTCCAGTAGATGTTTTCTTTCGTTGCTATAAATAACCACTTTACGATCAACGAAACCATCTCTACATATTACTTTTGATGGAATACATTACCCACGAGTTTTTTGCAATTACTTTGCACTTTTATATGCAATTATGTTTTTATTGCTTTTTCACTACGTCTAGACAGTCTATGCGTTCTGTATCCCACGAACTCCCTTTGATAAGAAACGACACTGCGAAAATTGTCTACTTTCAACAAAGAAACGAGATAAGGGAAAAAAGAAGCGACATCGCCGTCCGTATGCGCGCGTGTGTGTTGTATAATTTTCTTTGAACGCGGAAAGAGCAGGCTCGAAGAAGGAACGAGGCTCTCTTCATAGGATATCAACGCATAGCGTGAATCTCGTCGATGACTCAATGCCAAAACGATCTCTATCCAGATACCACAGCGGGATTTAACGATCCAAACGCTGCTTTGTCTCAAACTCCGAACCAAAGATTATTTCCATCGCGTTGGTTTACGCGCGTCGTCATTCTCGTCGATTCGGTCGCGTACGTGATCGAGTTTTTCCAGGTTTAATAGGCAACGACGTTGAACGTCCATGAACAATGGCCGTTTGTCACGAGACGCAATGCGTTTTGCTGCTCTGTTAATCACGTGTCTGAAATAGAGGCGCGTGTTCATAGTTGGAGCGCGTCGTCACTCGTTCGCGTTATATCGCGAATTATTTCTATCTTTATCGTGCATCGTTTCCTCTTTCTCTTTCTTCCTGTAATCTCATGAAATGTTCATAACGCGTTACGCAACAGCATCGAATATTCGTTTCGTGCTTCCTCGTTCGTTTCCATCGCTCTATTATCCGGCAGGCTAATATAATTCCGACTTGGCTCGAAGTTATCGCGACGACTCCTCAACGCGATAGGTTAACGCAATCTCAACTTGACTTTGAGTTATCGTAAGTTTTTTTTAGCCGCTCTAAGCGACTTCGTTGTGCCATCGATGGAAATTAAATTTTTTTATCGAGATAAAAACGGGACGTACGCAAGAATCCGTACCGTTTTACGTGGCCGTGCATGTACGAAAAATCTATTTGTATTTTGTCTATCGAGTCTATCGGTGTCGTTCGAGGGAGATACGAACGAGACAAAATGTTCGAGACGACTGCAACCTCGTACTTGTATTTAACGAAGTCGTGAGTCAAGAAGTTTGCGTCACGGTGTCTATGTGTCTTTGTGTCGGAATGGTAACTTTGAACCTTCGTCAGATTATGATGCATCTTGGGCGGTCTCTTTGGGATTACAGGCACGTGGCAGGTGGTGTCGTGAAAATGTAGTCGCGCGAGACATCGGTTCGATCGTTGATTGTCTATTCGATAGCCGATAAATGCGCATTTCGTTTATTTTTACGAGGAAAAAGGATGACGAACGAAGATGATTTCACATCTACGACGGTTGAAAAGAGAATAACGAGTATGTCTTTCGTCGTTTTTTTAAAGTTCTATTCCTTCGAACGCAAGGATCTTTCCTCCTTCGATCATCCTTAAAACAGAATTTATCCTGTCCAGGCGGAAGGCTGTCAAACGACTTAGTCGATCACAACGATCAAAACCTAAATATTTTCTTACTCGACGCAGTTAAATTTATCGCGTCTCCTACGCCGTAGAATAACGAAACCTTTGATAATTAAAACGTGTCGCGTTGTTCTTCGCTTTTGAAATCGCTTCGGCACAAAATTCAACGCACCATTAACACGTTAAACGTTCACACCAATTCGTACAGACAAGTTCTAAACTTCATTTATCGTAAACCGGTCTTGCAGCGTAATATAACCGAATAGTCCAATGCCGGTCCGCATTGCAATCATTTGTTGTAATTGGTAATAAGATCGATCGATCCGTACCGTATCGTCGCCCTTATAAAAAAAAAATTATTTAAAGAATCGGCCGTGATGTCAACTTTACGACTAACGCATGGAATGATATTCCTTTCAGAAATGTTCCGACTACAAGGCCTCGAAAGTGAACACCTTCGCGAGGACAGAGCCGCCGGACACGCAGGTGACGAAGTCTATGATAGCTCTGCTGCTCCATTACGGCTGGAACACATTCACGATCATAACGGAGAGCGCGTGGTCGACGGTCGCGCGCTCGCTGGAGGATCAGGCGGTCCTACACAACCTTACGGTTAACCATTACAAGACCGTGGAAGATCGGCACACGTGCTGCGAGGAGAGGCTGCCTTGCTGTCAAGGCAGCGTATGGTTTCAACTTATACAGGACACCAAAAATATGACTCGGAGTCAGTCCACATTGCTTTACGTTTGATCGCGACACATTCGTTCATTGCGTGGATGACGAGACAACGGGGTCAAAGTTTTCGCTCGTGAACGCGGAACGACTAAGAGACGTGGACGTTAACAACGGCTTAATCCTCCGACGTTTCTCGAAATTCTCGCGTTAACACGTTCGCGGACGCGATTGCTATTGCATTCGTTTTCATTGTGATGCAAAATGACGTAAATGCCATTGCATCCGAATTTTAAATTGTTATTCATTTCATTTTATATAACTCGCTAGGTATTTTCATATTATTCTATCTTTTCTCTGCGTATTTACAAATTTGCTCGGCATCTTGAGTACCGCATTAGAAGTGTAACACTCGACGCGAATGCTATAGCGTTCATTGTACATGTGTCTGATCGGATTTTGGACATCGCAATTAATTTAAAAAAAAAGTCTGCCTATTTTTCCAGCTCACTGAAATTTGTACCGTCCGCGAAAGTGTTGACAAAAACGTCGTAGAAGGTCGATCGATCGTTTTATTTTCCACAGACGTGCTAAGAGATATTTTATCATAAAGCGTTCCTTCGATACTCGTTTTGCAATGTTTAACTTGCCTTTATCAAAAAATATCGGACTTCCAACGTGTCTTACTCGTACTACGTCGTCGAACGAAAACTTCGAATCGTTCGATCATTTCCTCCGTTATGACCTCGTAATCGTTCTTTTCATCGTACAGTTTCACGAATGAATCGACTTTGACTCTGCGGACTCGCGCGAATTCGAATAAGATTACTGCTGTATCAATGACTCTCTACCGACGACAAAAACAGCGCGATTAACTCGAATAGATCTTTTCGTAATACGATTTCGTGATCGCGATACACCAGATTAACGAACGTTCAACGCGTTACTTTTGACGAATGAAATATTTAAAAGTTGAATCGACGACTGCGCGTCATTTTACATTTTCTTTAACATAGCACGTATCGAATATAAACGATGGCAACGTCGCGAGACGATTCTTTTTTTTTTAAACCACGATCATCCTGTTCGTTGTTTTAGTTTACATCTTCCTGGGTACCGCGATATCGCTGATAGACATGATGAACGCGATGCAGAATCAAAGGTTACTGGACAACGGAGAATACATGGTGATACACGTGGACATGATGACGTATTCGCCACGCGAAGCGCAAAAGTACTTATGGAGTCAGTATGCCCGTTATCTAAACATCGAACTTCGATCGAGCGTACGCGCTGTATGTACATAAGAAAAAGCATCGAGTAAAAATGAGAGTAATCAAATTTATACAGACAATCAGGCCAATGACGATCGACGATCGTCGGTACGTAAGTCGCTCGCGCGCTCGATTGAAATTGTTCGAAACGATTGAAGGAAGGTGGCTTTCGATTCACCGAGCTCACGCACGCCTTTTTCCCCGTGCAGAGCCGGAACACTTAAACAATCTGAAGAACTGCTTCGAACCAAAGGATTTTCTTAAGAGGGCACGCTCCTTGATGGTCATCGTGTCCACGCCGCCTACGCAAAATTACGAGGAGTTCACGAAGAAAGTTAGGGAGTACAGCAGCAGGGAGCCCTTCAACTTCGCCATACCCGAACTTCTGAGAAAGTATGAAAAGGTATTTTTAGACGACACAGAGCGATAGCTCGTGTAGAGAAGCACGATCCGATCATAGGGGAGAACGAATCCTTCTCCGTCGAATAGGTTTAATCGAATGTTGCTTATTCCTTTCAGTATGTATCGATACACGCGGCGTACCTTTACGATTCACTCAAATTGTATGCGCGAGCGTTGGACCAGCTTCTGCGCGATCAACCGGATCACACTCTCGAGGAGATCGCCAGCAACGGCACGCTCATAATCGAAACAATAATTAAGAACCATACGTATCAAAGTAAGTACGTACGATCGGACAGTTCAAAGACTGGTACGTCCTCGATTCGAATTCAATCGTATGGAATTCATAGAGCAACTCGACAGATTTTCTCCGATGTTATTTCAGAGATCCGTTATCTCGTTGCAATAAGAATGAACGCGTAAGAAACTCGTTTCCTTATGACTGCCTCTGTCTTCATTCGATCCCCTTCGATGATATCCATTTTTACGCGAACGGAATTTCATTACTCTCTTTTGCACCACTGCCATATCTCCGCGATACTTCGTTCATAATTTTTTAATATTTTCTTACTTTTACGTAACGTCGTTTACGAGGCTAAAATGCAGTTCTATCATCGATCGCGTGTTTCTTGCAGGTGTCAGCGGAGCAACGATCAAACTTGATAAATTCGGAGATTCGGAAGGAAATTTTTCGGTGCTCGCACTTAAGAAAGATTCTTTCCGATCGAACAACTTCTCCTGCGATTATCAGATGAAGCCGGTCGGCCAGTTTCAGCAAGGTGAAACTCTAGTGAGTGAGTTGTTTACAGCATTTATGCAGATCATTATTCTTTGCGTTCTTTTGATAACGTAAGACCGATCGTGGCTATTAAAAATGATACAAATTCACGATTAAACGAACGGCTATTTTGGAAATTCGTTATTTTAAACGGTAAAATTAAGACGAAGTACGGAACCGACCTTCGAAGCGTCCATTTCTATAGTTCACGCTGCCTGGCTTTTTATCTCATCGAGCTTACACAATAACGTTGAATGTCGTAGGTGTACAGATCTTCGGAGTCTATGGATTGGCCTGGTAAGAACAAGCCAGAAGCAGAGCCAGGTTGCGGCTTTCTCAACGAGCACTGCCCCAAAGACGATACCCATCTTCGTAGTATCGTGGCAGCGGGTGTTCTCGCCGTGCTGCTCTTCTGCGCCGCTGTGATTACTATGAGCATTTATCGAAGATGGAAGATCGAACAGGAAATAGAGGGTCTGCTTTGGAAGATCGATCCGAGTGAAATACACGGTTATCCCCATCTTGACAATATGATGTCCTCCCCTAGTAAGGTTAGTGCCATTCTCTCCATATGGGATGATAAATGGGAGAGGTGAGATAACAATAGGACCAGCATCACGCCTAACGCGTTTCCGAATTTGTCCGTTGCAGTTAAGCTTAGTTAGCGCAATGTCCTACGAGTCAAGATGTGGCGGACAGGTATTCGCTCAGACTGGTCATTATCATGGCGTGGTAGTGCGAATTAAAGAGCTGAAGTTCTCGAAGAAGAAAGACATCTCGAGAGATGTCATGAAGGAGATGCGTATCCTTCGAGAAATAAGACACGGTAATCTCAATTCCTTTATCGGAGCGTGCGTGGAGCCAATGAGGATATTGCTGATTACCGATTATTGTGCCAAAGGAAGTCTATATGTAAGTAAACTCACGTATTTTTTTCGTTACCTTAGCTCTCGAAACGATATTTACGTAATAGTACGCGAATGACTACGTCGACTAATTGCCTCCGTTACGATACGCGTTTCTACTTCCTTCAGGACATCATTGAAAACGAAGATATAAAGTTAGATGATATGTTCATTGCATCATTAGTTCACGATCTCATTAAGGTAAGCATCCACTAATAAGAACGTCCTGATCGACCACGGTATTGTAGAGTGATTTTAGAAATGGTTTCTATTAAACAGGGTATGCTTTACATTCATGAGTCATCTGTGCTAGTCTGTCACGGTAATCTGAAGTCTTCCAATTGCGTGGTAACCTCGCGCTGGGTACTCCAAGTCTCTGATTTTGGTCTTTACGATATGCGTCATTGCGCGGAATCCGACAGCATTGGCGAACATCAGTATTATCGAAGTACAATATTTCTGTAATTTTTTATTAATTTCCTTAATGAAAGTCCCATTGAAATAACGCTAATATCATTTATCTCAGACTTGTTTTGGAAAGCTCCCGAGTTATTAAGGAATCCCAATGCACCGATAAAAGGCACGCAACATGGGGATATTTATTCTTTTGCCATTATATTGTTTGAAATAATCGGGCGTAAGGGACCATACGGTGGAGTCAATCTGGAACCCAAAGGTAAATACAAGAATCTAAAGAAAAAGACTATAAGTGTAGTGACAGTCTTTCGTTAATCGGCATTTGCCAAAAGGTATAGCTGCAGAAAAATAAATATGACCGTTAACAAATTGACAGAGATCATAGACCGAGTGAAAAGGTTCCCAGAAGATGGTGAACCACCGTTTAGACCTAACGTAGACATACTATCTGAGTCTGAAGCAGACTGTGCTGAGTATATTGTTAGTACTATTACCGACTGTTGGGCGGAAAGTCCAGAACTTAGGCCAGACTTCAAAATGATAAGGACCCGATTAAAGAAAATGAAAGCTGGAAGGCATCGTAATATAATGGATCAAATGATGGACATGATGGAGAAATATGCAAACAATCTCGAAGATCTAGTCAGTGAGCGTACGCGCCTTCTTTTCGAGGAAAAACAAAAAACCGAAGATTTACTCCATAGGATGTTACCCGAGTGAGTAAAACGTTCTTCGATTAATATCATTCGTCAAAATATATATTCTCACGAATAATATTCACGTTACGTTCTCAATCTTTCTTATAGACCCGTTGCCAATTGCCTAACGAATGGTATAGGAGTGGAACCCGAAGCTTTTGATCTGGTTACGATATATTTTAGTGACATTGTTGGTTTCACGGCAATGTCCGCGGAGAGTACACCATTTCAGGTATCGATGTAACTATAAGCGTTCTTTAGAAAATGTTAAACGTATTCGAGCAAAGTCGCATGTTTATACGTTTAATTTCTAGGTTGTCAATTTCTTGAACGATCTTTATACTTTATTCGATCGTATAATCAAAGGTTATGACGTATATAAAGTAGAAACCATCGGTGACGCGTACATGGTCGTAAGTAAACTTGATCTATGTTATTATCTATAAACGTTTCAGATTAATTATTGATCCTTCGCGTGCATCTAGGTTTCTGGATTACCGATAAAAAATGGGAACAGACATGCCGGTGAAGTAGCATCGATGTCCCTGGAATTACTTAATGCCGTTAAGCACCATACGATAGCACATCGACCTCAGGAAACTCTTAAGCTGCGTATTGGAATTCACACAGGCACGATT
Organism: Liostenogaster flavolineata; assembly: GCA_025433975.1. Lineage (NCBI taxonomy): Eukaryota > Metazoa > Arthropoda > Insecta > Hymenoptera > Vespidae > Liostenogaster > Liostenogaster flavolineata. The sequence goes on from JAITYT010000412.1 coordinate 297,035, forward strand.
AAAAATCTTTTTAAAATTAACCCTTCGACCGCGAACGGTGCTTTTAAGCAGCCAGCGATAGTCACTCGCTCGCAACACGTTAGACGTTCCTTTGATCGTCATAACGTTAAGATAACGCAACTTCGACGATTACCATCGCTTAAGCAACTCACGGTCTAAGGGTTAAGTCTAAGAACGACATACAAGCAGAAAAGATAGTAAACAGAAATTTGTATAAAATTATAGGACCGGTAGTCGCGGGTGTAGTAGGATTAACGATGCCTAGATATTGTTTATTTGGAGATACCGTCAATACGGCATCGCGAATGGAGTCGAACGGTGAACCACTACGTATTCATATAAGTAGTCAATGTAAAGACGCATTGGATAAAATAGGGGGATACATTATAGAAGAACGTGGATTAGTGTACATGAAAGGGAAAGGTGAAGTAAAAACTTATTGGCTCACGGGGGCGACGGAAAAAGCTATACAAAAAAGAGAGGTAAATACTCGCATACAAGTAATAACACGTGATCACAATTTTTAGGACTTACTGCAATTTGATCAAATTTATTTGCGTAGGTCGATGTCGGCGATCTTCCACCTCTTTTCTGTAGACCAAGAAGGAGTCCAAAATTAAACCCAGATTCTCGACAAGCATCGTTATTAGGTGGTTTAGGAGCGGGTAGTCGAAGACAATCGAACGTGCCTCGTCCAACTGCAGACGATTCCTCGTCTCAATGTGGTGGTTCGAGTCCATTGCCACGATCACTACATACACGAAAACTAGAACGATCACCGCTTTACTTAACGGATAGCGTCTCAAAGACGACATTGGACAACGTTCTAGTGCGAGAGGAAACTGAAAATCGGGCTGCGAATATTAAACTGGCGTTGGACGACTTTTTTGTCGACAGTAAACCAAAATTTAGGAAAAACGCGAGAGTGCTTTCAACCATTGCTTCCTCATCTTCAACGAGTGATTATCCATCCCAAAATGTTATCAGAGAATCTCGTTCTTTAGACCCATTTCCATGCGATGCCTATACTAAAAGATTCGAAACATTGAACTTTTATTGGAAGGAACCTAAAAAAAGTTTTCGTTCGTTGGAAAATTGTGACAAGTGCACGCGGACCAGGTCGAAAACAGATATTACCGAGAAAGTGTTAAACAATAATTATCCGAATGGAAATGTGATAATCGTGCCTCACACTAAAATTTCTCCGAACGAAGTAGAGACTCCTTTGCTAGGAGACGACAGTGGCTGTATAGGAGAAGCGTTACCAAACGTGAAACGTTGGCGTTCTTTGGATCAAGTGGTACCTGCTCCCAGTACGGACAATGTGCCTGATAAAAAGTCTTCCGCACGAAATTCTATTAGAAGTTGGTTAGTAAATCTGTTCAATGGAAATGGATTACGGAGTAGCGACGTTTCCTTAAGAAGAGGCGTCATAGCAGGGTACGATATACAGTCTGAACGAGAAAGTATAGTTTGATTAAATGTTTCCCTTCGCGAGAAAAGGATGTACAAGAGAATAAAATTCTGTTGGAGAACTTGCATCGCAGAGTTCGCAAGGAATACAAAACAATTAAACATATTACGTTTAAGTGATAAGCATGATTTATTGTTGCCATTTTTTAGCATAGGTATGTGCAATTTATGTATATGAAAGTTACCGACAATGTATATTTTTATTACCTAGATATTTTATAATTTGTACTAAACTATCTATCAAAGTGATGCTATAAGTGACTTTTACATAACACAGGACAGTTGCCTTGTTTATTAAGATTTTTATTCCGAGTGTGTAATACAAACAAACTATTTTATAAAAATCGTTCTAACCAAAGTCTATAGACGAGAGATCGGAAAGATCTGTCTTGAGTTAGCACAAAGAAAATTTTCTCATATTAAAGTTATTGCAATTGCCGTGACACGTTTACGTGTACACGTATTTAAATGCGCTCCTTAATCGCGTTTACAGAATGTACATATATCGTGTGTGTGAAACACTCCATGTGTTTCCGTATGTGTGTATATATCATGCTTATACATAAGTATACGCATGTGTACATACATACATAGTTATATATCTATAATTCTAAACTTGTTCACTGAAGGAAGCAAATTATCCGTATGGCTGTGAAAAGTGAACTAGATTGTACCTAAGGTGCTTAGTAATATATCATGTTGTAAAATGTATATAACTAAATAATAATATATCAATGTAAAGAAAGTGTAAATTAAAAGAATTATTACCTTCTGTAAGAGTCAATTAAAGATTCATCTTTTCAAGTAACACTCGATCGATTATTATCCATATCTTTCTGCTTTATTTTATAGACAGAATTTGTGACATTTATTTTCATGTATTCATTCTTTCTATAAACGATATCTACATATACGTATATCGATTTTGGCAAAAAAAAAACTATATTATATTATAAACAATACTTGCTATTCATTCAGACCCCGCCAAAAATTTTGATAGAAAATCTGTTGGTTTTTTCTCCCAGGTGTCCTTGAAATAGTTCATGATGTGCACTTTGCTCATCCAAACATTGACTACTTCTCGAAATTCCATTTGGCCCTGATAAAGACATTTATACGAGATAAAAATAAGATACAATTTTATAAGACGACTAGTAATCAGAAGTAGCTATTTTTCTAAAATTACCTTAACCACAAGAGAGTCGATTACTCTCAGATCTGTAACATGAGCATTACGCTCAAATAATTCACGTATTTTCATGTGCGCTGCTTTCTCGGTTATTGGTACGTCGTACGTTCTCACTGAAAATAATATTATATAAATATAATATTTATCCGAGATATAACGCAGAGTTTGTACCAGGTATTTGTAAAGATTCTTAAGATTAATAAATTATTAATGATCGCATCGCTTCTATTAGCATTTCTGCGTTTAGGTATCACTCAATCGAAAAGTATGTAATTGAATATCTATACCAATTACAAAATTAGGTTAGGTAACAGTAATATATATTACAATGATGTACGATAAACTTTAATAATAATAATTTGTATTACTTACATGTAAGAGGTACTTGTCGATGCCACATTTTATACAAGGCTAATACTTTCCTTCGTGCCTCTTGTGAATCAGATGATAAATATGGTTTCACATGTTTCACGTACGGTGCAATGGTAGACATTTTGGTAATTGTACTAACTCTTCAAGGAAAAGTCTTTTATTTCTTTTGCCACAATATTTTTTTAATACTGTTTGTACACGACGTAACTTTGTACCTTACGTCAGAAAAACGAAAAAAGATTAGCACTTCCTCTCTTTCTCATTATTAAAACCATAACGCCGCCTCGTAGTCAAATAGAAAAGTACAAGCGCGCTTGATTTAAATTCAAATAGACCCAACTTCTTTTGCATGGAAGGCAAGTTTTTCAGAAGATCGTATAAAAAATACCGTGTCAAAGAAATATGTTTTCTGTAGTAAAATGGGAGATACGTCCCAAGTTATTAAAACATGATTCGTGTTTTCTTTTTTTAGATAGATGAAGAAGTTACGAACAAACCATTGTTCAGTGTTGTCAATAATAATTTTTACCAATAATAATAATAATTACCAAACGATTGGTAAAAAGAAATAATAAATAGAAGATCAAAAGGCGTAGACTGAGTAAATTAATTGACAAGAAAATTTTCAAGCAACACACAGACGTATAAAGCACGTGTATCTTTTATCGATATCTTTGTTATATAAACCGTGATGCTTGTAGTTTTTAATATAAATTATGAATTGGGTAACGATACTTAACGCATCAATATTAAGTAAAATATATTTTATTAGTACAGCTTTAGTCAAAAGAACCACTATTTCTATAATTTTCTGGTGTAAAATAAAGTAACACGTTAAGTTTAGTTTCAACAATTACTGAACATTTTGCTTACTGACAATAATTTTCTTATTTACGTCAAACTTCTTAAAAAAATGTACTAAGTGCTTGAAGTACGTAATTGAGTATTAGGATCAGTTAAAGGAACATAGGAAACTTGCATGAGTTTTTTCGTTACGACCGAGCCATCTTCATTCTTATCCACCTGAAGTAATTCTTGAAAGTATTGATAATCTTCGAAGACAGCTACCGGACAAATTAGTCGACCTCCGCACGCTAGTTGGCTTATCAACTATAAAATAAAATAATCTTAATGTAACATATATAAAAGTATTAAATAATGCATCATGAAATTAGCTATTTTGCTATATGTACTTGTTGCGGAAGAGAATTAGCCGCAGCTCCAACGTGAATGGCATTGTAAGGGCTGTCAACAGGATGTCCCAATCTGCCATCTCCCACTAGGTGCATTCACAATGACCTGTCGTTAATCTCCAATCTATCTTTTACATATAGAGAAAAGTCACACAGTTGGTGGATAGAGGTCCATTTGATTCTTCGTGGCAACGTACGTACCTACTCCACGTGGATAGATTACGAGTATTTTTCATTTAAACTAGATTTCTTATACGCGCTGTCTTTCAAAATCTTAAAAATATGACTAATCAAATGTATGACACGCCAGAAGTCAAAATGGCATAGACGAAGTTCGATAATTCGATAGACCAATAATCATGGTATAACGATTGTCTTTCTTTTCATCGAAGATACAACGCTACCGTTTGGAACTCCATAATCAATAGATATCGATATACAAAATCTTACCGACGAATTTCACGCGACCTTCCTTCAACAACTGAGGACAGTCCTCTTGTACATTCTTCGTAGAGAGTTCTACGAGATCCGGGATATGATCGATACCAACGACTTGTCCGCGAGAACCCACCATAAACGCCATACACGCGGTTAAGTATCCAGACCCCGAACCAACATCCAGTGCTTTAGCACCGTTAAAAAATCGATCGGACAGAATCGATAAAGCATACGCATGCTGAAACAACAGAATATAATTTTAATTTAATAATTTAGCAAGATTATTAAACGTATCTCGCGCTACTTCGATAGCGAGGGAAATGTCACAAATGAAAGCGAACACCTGAAAAATTTTTAATCGGTAAAATAGATAATGTTTTAAATAATGCGACAAGATACCTTCTCCTCTTTCTCTTGTCCCAATTGCATCGTATTGCTAAGAATTATTTATATCGATACGCCTACTATACGCGCACTTCTAATTTTCCTACTTTGATAGAGATTTTTCAAACGTATATCATTATCAAAGAATTATGACTCGGTTATAATTACCGTCTAACCGATAAAGCGCAAAGAATAAGATAACTTATTTACCATGTGCGGAGCACTGATCGTTACGTTGTAACCAATCTTTCTAGGTCGGTCCAAGTAGGGATCGGACTCGTGACAGTATTTAGCCCTATCGACTGCCAACATTGCTGTCTCCGCTGCGTTCGAAGTCAAGATGCCCGCTCCTACGATACAGCGCGAACATTATAAAATGTAAGTCGTCGAGGGATATCCGCGAGCTTGTTAATCTAAGACAAAGCGATGCAAAGCCGAGGGAACGACCGAACTACCAAAATTAGCACTCTCTATACTAGGGATGTGGCTCTCTATCGGTGCAGGTACTTGTATCTACTACGAAACCACACGATCACCCACGAATGCAACTCAAGGTGGCGGAGCATTAAAGGAAAAAGGCGTGACAAGCAAAGGGGATAGCGCAAAGATCGGGGAACTTTGGACCCATGATCGACTAGACCAACAAGATAATGCGGAATAAGAGGTAACTAAACGTCGACATCGTTACATCTTGGCAATGAGTGGTCGATCATAAAAATGAATTACTCTTTAACTTGGTGACCATCTCTTGGTTCGTGGTACCGCTGCAATGCCATGCCATGTCCCCTCGGCGCTGCTGTATCCAGATACAATTCGGACAGGTTGGAAGTTGTCTGTCATAAAGCAAATCCGTATGTCCATTTATCGCTCATGAGTAACGCGAACGGAAACGACGTCACGACCGAAACTTCGCGCGAGCAAGATGCAAGAAGGTACTCGAAGGGAAACGAAATTGACCTCGACAGGGATCGATGAGACCCTCGCGGGATAACCAAGGAGAAAAAACGTGTAGAAAGAGAGAGAGATAAAGAGAGAAAGAGAGAGAGAGAGAGAGAGAGAGAGAGAGAGAGAGAAAGAGAGAGAGAAATAGACCCCGTACGAATTTCGTTCCCTCGCGCGCGAATTATTACACGTAAGAACTGCGAAGGTTTTGCTTGCCTACCTGACTTCTCCGTCACCGTTGTGACAGTCAGAGGAACTTGGGGTGTGTTTTCGGTGGGGGGTGAACAGCTGATGACGATGCCACGATATCGATTCGGCCCGGGGAACGAGGCGAGAAGCATCGACGCGAATAACTCGCTTTGGTGCCTCGGTTCCTCGGTTCGCAGTCTCGTGCGCGCTCCTCCGTGACTCTCGGCATCTTCTAGGAGCTCATTACCGAGCAAACTTCGACGACGTTTCCTTCCTCGTCATCGTTCTGGACGATCGACGGCCGTCCGGCGAGGATCCGTCGACAGAGGATCCTTGCCCTCGATCCCGGAACGTCGAGCGGCAATCGAACGCTCGATGAATTCGAGCCATCGATCGATTTTCATGGATCGTTCGAGAGGACGAGCCTATCGAACAGATCGAACGATTCGTACGCGCGATTTCGTCTCTCTCGACGATTCGGGATAAATCGTGCGTTCGTTTTGTCGTTGGATTTTATCTAGTCGCTATTATAATCGTTTCTCCTCGATTTTGTCCTTCTTTTACCACCGCGTGAACGTCGTTCACGTTTCACGTGTCGTGGTTCGTTCGTGATTCGAAAATTTCGATCGATAACAATTATGGTGACCAAATTTTTTCCAATGCAAAGGAGAACATAAATCAATTAAAGGAAGAAATATTGCAAATAAATAAAATTTATTCTTTGCAACAATAACTAAACAGAAAGCATTATAATATGGTGAATAGATAACGCAGGCGTATTACGATTAATTATTTAAATATGAATATTTTTCGATCGAATGTTAGAAATATCCGTATAAGAACTATTTTTCATATTAAATATCATAGCGAGTGCTGCAGCTGGAGTATCAACATCCGGCCTTGATTTTTCAGCTGTCTAAAAATCATTAGCGATTGAAAATACCCTTACAACTGCTGCGTTAGTGTAAAATGACTACCTACGTAAAATTAAATAAACGGTTTTTTCATCATTACGGGAAATTTTTTTTATTAAATATTTAGACATTTACAAATTAGCTTTTACATATCGAAAATGAAAATAATATCTATGAGAACAGTTTTCGAGAGAGGACGGAACTTTCAAAAGGAGGTTGGTTAGTCACCTTATTAATATGTTTTTTATTCTTTCAGGAACTGTTGGCTTTTGTTTCGAGCATCAAATAGAGGAATCCAGAAGATTAAATCAATAATGCAATAGATTTCTAGAAACTAGATTATGTTTGATTTGCCATTGAAATTGCGCGACAATATACGAGACTCCTTTTTTGGCGTAATTTTCTTATGAAATTTTATATTGTAATTATTGATAGATCGATTTAAAGTAATGAAATTCTTACGTAAGAGATACGCTATTATTTAAAAAAGGCAAATAACGTAAACATGACTTATTACGATTTAGCGAAACATTTATAATTTCTTAATTTCACATTTATCGCAATTATTGGACTTTATTGAATTATGTTTCATCTAGCGTTTAAATTCGGTTGGATACGTTGCGTTTGCGCGAAACGATTCAGAAACGAGTCCGCGAGCAAGTGGGCGATTTAATTATGTATGCGTACTCGTTAGACATTTTTTTAAAATATAACAGTTAGAAAGTAGCGATATTTGAACGAAGATAAGAAGAATCAACAACATCAAGGACCACGTGGATAAGAAATTTTCCAACGCTTAAACAGAGGAGTCACGCGTACCGACACCTTTAATCGTCGGTAAGGCATCTTCCGAAAAAAGATCGGTTTACCAAAACGAGATTTTTAAGAACAGCCGTTAGCGTGACCGCAAGATCTCGTACGAAGGAGCAGAATGTTAATTCCATCGATAAAACTAGCTTCGGTGACTAGCTATAAATTAACACTAAATTGCCATCGTAAATTAATTCTTTTACGGGTATTCGATGAAGTTGTCTGACGACTAAAATTACGATTTGATAAGACTAGATAGGATGCAATAGAAAGAGGAATCATAATGTTCATTTATAGTACTTCCTTAAGTTACAAAATAATTTACGCAAGCTTGAAAAACTAGTAATTCAATTTTTTGATTACGTCTTAACACGTTCGCGGACGATGTGAATTTGGATAGGGCGTTGATATGAGCACTCTGTATAAACTTAATTTCAATGCTTGTTAGATGAAATTAAACAACAGTCTTTTAACGTATCTTAAAAAGACACTAAAAGCATAATGATATAAAAAACAAAAATACCGCATTAGCAGTTTTGTCTCGTAATCTTTTAATTTTAAAGTGAAATTTTCTATTTAGTGTTGAGATGTACAATGTTGACAATATTAACAATGAAAAGATTGAAGTCGGATCCTTGTATATGAGATAAATGTAAATTGGATAGATAATTTTATTTACAAGTTATTCCATCGTGTAGACTAGAAAATTAAAGAAAGATAATTCACGGCATATACAACGGAAATCCACCAAAGCGAAGCGAAGACGTTGCACATGCAGTAGCCGTCCGCAATTTTCTTGTGATTTTCCTGACGCAGGTTGTATCGATCCAAATTACAATTTTTTATTCTTCGTACAAATTCCTCGAAGGAACCTTTTAATTCGAAATTAATTGGAAGCGTTTGAACGCCGATTTAAATTCAAGGAACAGGAATAAATAATAAATTTAGCAGAGCTTGCAGAGTCATCTCGCGCAATAATTCGCGCGCTTTCATCAGAGAATAAGTTACCTCAACTTTACGTTATTATCATTGTTTTCTCACGCGATGAGAAATGCGATATAAGATCGATTTATTTCGCTTCTCTGCTCTTATGTATCCTCATTTTACCGATTGATTGGCATATTTGTCAGACACGCTGATAAAGAAAGTCGCCCGTTAACTCTCGGACGACATTGTCAATAAAAATACGCGAAGAGAATGCGAAGATCACACGATAACCAGCTTCAGCGCTGGACTAAATAAAACGTATAAAATTAACAAGTAACGTAACATAATTCAAGTATGCGCACGATAAAGTTTCTGGTCTCGTTTCGTTGCGTAGCTGAAAAGTATAAAGCTGAGCAAAAAGAGAGGTGAGAAAAGCGAAGAGACAAACGCGCTTGTTCGAACATTCGACAGCATCCAAACGTACGAATAATCGACGCCGATCGCGACAGACAGTTTTTCCAGGACCGACGCGCCTTTACAAAGATTCGTCGAGTTAATACTCGTATCCGCGCCATTGACGAAGTATTTAAAAGTCAACGACAGTAATAACGAGTCTCGCGTTCGTCATCTTTCCCTTAATTTTTTGGCGCGCAATTCTCCGCGAAATGAGAGATTGATTTGCAAGCGACGCTCGTCCAAATATAAAAGACGATGATACGTATGAGGTGACGCGACGTTATCGAACGAGTTACGACCACTGCAAATAACAATCGTAATAATTTACGCGATTTCCTTGGTAAAGTGACGCGCTTCCTACGCTCCGAATGCTCCAAGGGGTTTCTCAAAACTGACTGTATCTTCGATAACGATCGAAAAAAGCAAGATGCAACGAGGAACACGACGTTCACCAAGGAGTATGTGTCGTGCGTGGCGCAGACATTCGCGCGCATCCACATGGCGAGGAGCAAGATAAAAAAATGCTCGTCTGCGCGATTGTTCGATCTCGAGGGGTTGCCGATCAGCATATAAATTGACGGATAGATCGTCACGGTAGGTGCAGATCGGCCTCGCACGTCCATCGAGCTAACAATCGGTCGCTTCTTCTTTCAGCAGCCGAGGGATAATCCGGTTAGGTCTTCGCGGTGATCCGTTAAGATCGCACGGCCGGCCACTGATACCCTCGATCCCATCAAGGATTCCGAAGTCGGATGGTTCTTCCTAATTCGAACGAAATTTTTCTTTTCCCTGGGTGTCTCGTCCTCGTCGTTGCCATTGTCATCGGCGATTAATACGGGAAACGTAGTAGCACGTATTTATCATCGACGATATCGCGGAATCGAGTGCATTCGATCGAAAGACAGTCGCGATGGTGGACAAGAAGCAACAGTCGGAGGAACCAGGGAAATTTCGGCAATTTCTGGCGGCGATGGTTGGTGAGTGGGCGCGTTATCGATCGTATCATAATGTAAATGTAGGAGCATGGAGTGGTCGAATAAATTTTATATTCCGACTGTGGAGAAAGGAAAAAAGGGAGGAACATTTGCGACGTTATTGCGTGAGATTATCATGAACTAACAGTAGCCAAATGTTTTGATAACGGTCGCTGCGTGTCTCCCGAAGAATTTTTTTCCCCGGAGATCAAGAAAAATTACTATCAGTGATAAGTGAAACTTTTATTGTACGTAATTTAAAACTCGATAGCGTTGCGATTGAAGATACGTACGATCGTATTAGCATATTTTCATTGTTTTTACGTAATGTAGTGGACGGTGTAATTTCGGCGTGAACAATAGCTTCACTATCATCAAGCAAATCAAAGTAATATGGACCAACAAGACAAATTATTTAAATGGAAAATTACACAAATGGGAACGCGCGTAATCGGACGTATTTAGTACGTACGCACGTAGTTAGAATTATCATTTATTTTAATTTCATGGTATCTAACGCTACAGAGACCCGAGTTTAAAATTGACGTGAAATTAATCGATTGTCATTATTTTTGAAGTTAAATCATAACTCTATTTTCAAAAATATAGATTAGAAATATTAGAAAGATTATCCGATAATCATTTATTTTTACGCATAACAATGATAATCTAAATAATCAAATAAAATAATAAATATCCCATTTTTTGCTACTTTATCCTTTATCAGTGTCGCGAAAATAGTACGCGTGTTTATTGGTTCACGGATAATTAATACATTCGTCATTTTTCAGTGAATCTCAGTGCAATGGCGTACGGTGTGATGGTCGGCTGGCCCTCTCCGGTGTCACCGCAACTACAAAGCTCGGATTCACCCATAGGTGCAGAGAGTATGTCGGACGAAGAAATATCTTGGTTGAGCGGTACCACGTGTTTAGGTGGTACAGTGGGGTCGTTGGCGATGGGAATACTAGCCGAGAAGCTAGGCAGAAAGATCACCTGCTGCCTGATCGCCATTCCTTTAAGTCTTTGTTGGGTTATAACAATTTTTGCCACGGACCAGATGCATATTTTCGTAGCTCGTTTCCTCGCCGGTATCGGGGGCAGCGGTTGTTTGTTCCTAGTACCGATTTACGTTTCGGAGATTTCCTCCGACAGCATACGAGGCATGCTCGGAAGCCTGTTAATGTTTATGTTGAATATAGGAGTTCTCGTGGCGTATATTCTTGGTACGGTTCTGTCTTTCAAAAACTTTGCCATTTGCTCTCTGGTTTTTCCCCTATTGTTCCTCGGAAGCTTCGTTTTCATGCCAGAAACGCCGGTATATCTCTTACGTCGCAACAGACTGAACCAGGCAATTCGGTAAGACTCGAAGCTTCTTTTATTTCGTTACATTCCTTGATCGATCACAATCCGCGATCAAATAAAAAGATAAACATGATCGTCATTAAACGTTTTGCAACTTTTAGATCTCTGATGTGGTTGAAAGCTGGGCATAAACCTACGGTGGAGAATGAATTGAAGCGCCTGCAAGCGGATGCGAAAGAAGCAGCGTCGATGAAATCTGCTAAATTTATGGATCTATTCAAAGACCACGCGACTATAAGGGGTTTAATTATTTCACTTGGATTGTTCGGAGGTCAACAATTTTGTGGAATATTTGCCATGGTAGGATCGTTTTTCATTTCGAAATGGTCACGACAAATGGAATAATAGGAAAGTAAAATGTTCCGTGTTTACTTATTTGCAGATAACTTATACAGAGTCGATCTTTAAAGTATCTGGAAGTTCGTTGTCTCCGAATATGGCAGTGATTATTATAGGTATAATTCAAATGCTTGGATCGTATTTACCGACTATTTTGATGGAACGTATGGGTAGGCGACCACTGTTACTAATATCTTGCTTGGGGATGTGTATTTGTCATTATATTCTCGCTACGTTTTGCTATCTCCAAAATCTTGATTACGACGTCGTCGCGTTTGGGTGGATACCAGTTGTTGCGTTATCGATCTACATGATCGCTTATTGTTTGGGCATGGGTCCAGGACCATACATACTGACAGCGGAGATATTTCGTCGGGATATTGCCAGTTTAACATCAACGGTAGCTATGGTTTTCGTGTGGATAGCAGCTTTTCTCGTGGTAAAGTTTTTCACGAATTTCGTAGCTCTGTTAGGCATGCATGGCTGCTTCTTTTTACTGGGCTCATTTTGCGCCGCTAGTTTTCTTTTTGTATACGTTTTAATCCCTGAAACTAAAGCACGATTGCGCGAAGATATCATAAAGGAGCTTAACGAAGCATCTTGGATTTGGAAAGTACCTTCCAATAAAGTTTCGCTTGAACATGTATGACAGTTGGAAGAAATTGCTCTCACTGTTCAAGCGGATATTTTTCTATCGAAATATAGACGTGTTCCTGTAAATACAATTAGTTAGAATTTAACGTGAAACGAAAGTGTCGCTACAATATTGATCATGCATTCAATATTATTTTGAACACAGGAACGGAGTTTGGTCGATATGATTAGCTCTGTAATTAATTCTTATAAATTATATTTATTTCGATACTAAACCTAAAAGCACGCACTACAAAATTATCTTATTTATAATTTCATTTTATTATCATTTACTATAAATGATATTCAAACATTATATTGTTATACAGTCACTAGAAATTGAAACAAGGAATACAATTATAAATGCAGTCTTTTATTCAAATAGCATCAATCTTTTTTATTATAAAATTAAACGAACATTATTTTTGTGCATTTAACAAGAGAGTAATATATATATATACATATACATACTTATAAACATATTTATGAAATAATCATACATGTGAATGTGAATTTATAACGCATTTGTAAGAAATATGTCGGATAAATATTACTTCTAAACACTTTCCAAATCGTTTAATATATAAGCTGTTCGTAACATTCTTGTATTTTATTATATGGTTCGTATATTTTATGTTCTCATATTTATTTATAAAGTATACGTAAATGTTTTTGACATATTTAATATAAATATGTATATTCTTTCTTCGATCAAATATGATATGCTAAAGTGTAATTCTATAAGTAAGTTATACAGACTTAAAAATATAGTTGTACTAAATAAGACTCAACTTTTTCGTTGTAATACATTTTCTCCTTAATTTTTATACGACATATTTACCTCCAGAAATAAAATAATGTTCTCCGCCATATTTAAATATACAATAATACAGGCACCGTATCATTCGTCAGTCACTCTTTTGCGTACATTTCTATTGCCAATTTTTCGTTTCTTAAAAGTAGTCGGTAATTGTTCCTCGTCACTATCTCCAATTGAAACATGCGTAAGGGTTTTTTCTTTAAACGTTCTTCGAACTGGAGGTGGTTCAGCCTTTTGAAACGTAGGTAATTGTATTCGTTTCTGCTCAGGTAGTTGAAGATTCACTGGTTTTCTTTCTCTAAAATACGAAAGTTATCTTGTAATTAAAAATGTAATATAGAAAACAATAGATTTTTATAATATAGTTTAATATTGTGTATAATCAATTTGTGTGTGTGTGTGTGTGTATGCTCTGTATATATTATACTGTATATATATGTGTAAATATTTAATATATTATTATTAATATCTCTCTCTCTCTCTCTCTCTTTCTATACAAAAATATGCGGCGTTAGCTGAAATAAAATCAACACGAAATTGTAGGCATTGTGATGCTTACATAATTTTTACAGTTTCCCAAGATCCGTAAGGTTGCGAAGGATCTTCATTTACACTGTAATCTCTCCTGTAAGGTCGTTCCTCCTCTTCGGCCTCCTCCTTAATACGTATTTCCTCATTTTCATGCTTCCTTTCTTCCTGTACTTGACGTTTTCTAAATTCTTTCATTTTCTCGCGCTCAGCGTTGGCTCTTTGTTCTTCAAAAATATTAGCTTTTTGAACAGCTTCTTCTCTTTCCAACTGTTGTAGCAATTCCTCTTGAATAGCTTGTTCTTTCGCTTCTTCTTCTTGTTCCGCGATAGTCATGAAACCTTCGACAGGTGGTTCCCAAAGAGATTCTATTCAAAGAAACATTTTGAAGAAGAATATTTTTAAATTTTCTGGAATTTAACGATAGTACCAATACCGCAAAAAAACCTGAGAAACCATCTTTTGGTGCAGATAAGATCGCTAAACTTACAAGATATCGGGAAAAACACATTATCTTTTTATTTGTCGAACTAAATTGTCTTGTCGTAGAATGTTTAAAAAAAAAGATCAACAATTTTTAAAAATTCCATGTCTATTTCTACTATACGATTTCTACTATAAGTCTTATTCAAGATTAAGTAAATAGATTAGTAGTAGTTCATAGATAATTCTTTTTTTAACGTTAATTAAGAAATTTAATAATTAACGCGAAATATTTAATAACAAAAAATATTATATATAAACTGACCATTGGTTTCGATGTGCCAATAGTAGGTGTATCCCTCGGGACTAAAGGCTTCATACCATAGTTTTCTAATCGGCTTGCTCTTACTATCATCCTCTTGAGACTTTTTCTTTTTTCCTTTCCCTTTATTCGTTTTAGTTTTTCCTTGGGATTTGCTCTCAACGTTTCGATGATAAGTCCGTGCTTGAGATAATCTCGTTAAAGCCGTAGGATCGCAAGGATCAATTTCTTGAGGTAACTGTACGATTTCGTTAATATAGAATACGTTAACAATTACCATATATAGAGCTTTAAACTACACAAATGTAGATTGCTTTATTATGTAAGGCTCGTTAAAAAAACGCTATTGAACAAATAATAAAATACTTAAATTACGCATGAAAATACGTAGATGTGCTTACCTCGTATTGACTTTTATATTTAAATCTTGGATCTGTTTCTGGTGCAGCTGCCGGCATGGAGTTTGGATTTACTATCTTCTATACAATTTTAATAACGCGAAATTAAGCATAAATTTAAAAGACACAATAAGTAAATGTGAAATATTCATAATCAGATGTTGAAATACATACACTTGTCTCCACTCTATTTCGTTTCTCCTCGATGATCTTCTCGGCTGTCATGTCGATAGTATTATTCTCCACGTCTTTTAAATAAGCAGCCATGGCTGCCTATAACAAAACGAATCATATTAAAATATTAATATATCAAGCATATCCATTCATAAATTAATATACGACATCGTAGATATATGTATAATTAAAACATATTTGCCATTTTTTGTTAATTTTCGTTTTTATTTGTAAGAGCATCAATTTCTATAAAATCGCTATTAAAGAAACAGTGACCTATTATTTCATAGAAAGAATCATCCTTTGCGAAAGATTATTGCTTATTAACGATCATTAACGACAGTTACTCACATTTTCCATCTTTCTCAGATCATCTTCAAACTTCTTGTTTTGTTTCGCCTGCTTTGTACTATTCTTATAGATTTCCTTGAGCCTTTTGCTGATATTTTCTTTATGCTTCTTTCCACCCTCGTGGAAATCGATACTCGGTTTGTTGTCAGCGATCCAACACTTACAGAAGTCACAGAATTTGCGCCCCTGGGATTTCCAATAATCCGCCCTGCAACAAACAAGAAAGGTAAGAACCGCTTCTTTCCCGCAAGATCAATACATCGTAATAATATCTCAATATCGGAAAGTATAACTAACATATTTGGGAGGTATACATTAAATATCCTTGCTGTTAAGGGAGTCATTTCCGTAGATCTACTCACGACGAAGATTCACGGAAGACGGTCAACTCGTCCCGATACGAACCGAGACGTTCGATCAACGACACATCATTTCATAACTGGAATTTTCCCAAGGGTCTTTCTCTTACGGTCTCAACGGTCTTGAAAAGCACGCATTTCAGACCGTTGGAACAACCTCAGTCGATCGCAGGTGGTAAATCGATTTGAAAACTACCTACTCCTACAACTCGATCATTACATTCGTTCGTCCTCGACCAGAAGAATTTATAATTGACGACGAGGAAGAGGTTTGCAGTTTAGAGTACTTACGGTTCTTATGGTTAAAACTTGTACTACTTAGAAAGATATACAATGTTTTGTTTTACCAATGAGTGTGTGCGAGTACTACAATGCATTGTTTACTACCGTTCCGTAATTCCACTCGGTCGGATCGATGTGAACCGTGTGGAAGGGAAGCTTGACTTTCGGTAGGTTGTGTAGGTGACTTTCTAATTTTGTCATTAGGCGACGATTTCTGACTCTTTTTCGTGTTTCTGGGAAGCAATATACGCGACTTCTACAATTTTATCCAATCCCACGTGTCCCAGATCGTCGTGGCATGGCCTTACGAGATTACTTTCTATGTTAGACGACACGTAGAACAGCAATTTACGTTTATTAATTTTACCAAGCCGTCGCCTAGCTCGAACAGCTTGCGTTTCCGAGTCTCTAACTCTCCTCGCAATTTAAAGATAGTACCAGCTTGGTTATATTCGTTTATCATAAGGACGCGATCGAAAGTGTATGGGTCTATTGTTAAAATGGAATGGCACCGGTTTAACGCGTCTACGTGACTCATTCTTTTGTTAGGACGATGCTCAATCGTACAGTCGTAAATTCGCAAAAATATCGTCCACCTGGCGATTCGCGAGTTGATCGTTCGCTTACTAAGAGTTAGCCTAAAACTATCGCAATCATCGTGCGTTTAAAAAGCACTTATGTAAGCAAAAAATAGCATCCGAAGACTGAATGTTAACGTTCGATGTTAAAAATTTTCTCTGGCACTAAAAGGATTAAATAACGCCTAAGATTACCATAAGATCGGTTGAACCAGCTCGCATTTTTTTCTTGAAAGATTCAAGACTAACGCGGATCAAGATACGCATCGGAGACAAAAAATAAACAGAAGGGAAGGGGGAGGACGGAGACGAAGAATCTTAAATGAAAAAGAATTTCTTTTCTCTTGGGCGTTGCGACGAGTACGAATTAGTTGGGCAATTAACCGTCGACCTTCTAAAACCAACAACCCCGTCCTCATTGACCCTAGACCGGCACCAGAAGCCTCCCTGGGAGTGGCACTTGGCCTTCGTGGCACGACTCTAACACGGTCCAGCGAGTCTTTCCTAACGGATCCGCCGAAAAAGGGAGTTAGCTTCTCGAAAAAACGTCAGTGTTTTTGCGTACTCGCGCGCCCATCTAACCTATCAAGTTGCTCGCTTGCTCGCGCACTCGTTTTCTCGCGGTGGCGAGCACTCGCCCCACCGCGAAAATTAATTTTACCGTGAAAATTTTCGGCCCGTAGACGCTCGAGCCTCGAACGCGCCCTTAGGTCCGACGAGAGAGCCAATTACGGGAGGTTAATTAGTAGGCGCGCCGCGTCTAATTATTGCCAAAAGAATTTGGGTCGTTTGGATCGCATCGAACGCGACATTATCGCGTCGCGACGCGGAACAATATTTGACGATTTCTCGAGGCGGATTCGTTAGAGAAGCTTCCAATTGATGCTTCGCGATGCGTACGCTCCTCCACGAACGCTACGAAACGTAACGTTCATCGATGGTCGTCCGGATCGTACAGGGCTCTCGCGACAAAGATAATTTTAGTGCTTTCCGCTAAACCTTGATATTCGTCTTTCTGCGCAGATAAATAGGTTTTCTTTGATCCGTCGACCGTGGTAGCCTCGCTGCAGGCATTTCGTAAAGATACGACGGCAAAGAAATCAATTTGCATATCGATATGAAATTTACGGAAGACCGCGCCGTTCGAATCTCCCCCCTGTCGAAGTTCCATTAAAACTAATCGTAAATTTAGAAAGACGAATGGGCGATAAATACAATATATTGCTCCTCGCGTCGCGGATGTTCATCGCGAAAGAAATATTCGCTTAAAATTCTGGAAACGCGCTTGGAGCGCGCGAATATCTCTAAGTGCATTCGAATATAAATAAATTCGAGGAAGCGGTGCAACGTCGAATGTAACGACGCATTCGCGCGACATCGATCGAGATCGCGCCGACGAATAATGGAGAAAACATCGGCGAAAACGCTTCGACGAGCTCGATAAAGTCGACAAGTTTGGATAAGATCTTACAAGATCGAAATCTCGACGGTTAGGTGCGTTGGCCAATTTCCAGAATAGAAACATTCGTTTCATCCTGTTTCCCGCGCGATCGAGAAAACTCCGTCGAATCGCGACGATACGCGCGACGAATTCGCCTTCGCTTTCGAATCCATCGACGATCCTAAATTCGACCGGCGCGTGCAACGTCCTACGTACATCCGTACGTGCGCGCTATCCAGACGGGATAGGTTGTCGCTCCTGTACGCGGCCACGTAGCAACAGGTTTGATTTTACTCCGGGCGGTGAGTAAATCAATAATTGCCAAACGGGTCTGGCTCGTCGAGATCAATCTCAGAACGAAACTATGCCCGACGACAAATTAATTTTCCAAGTCGTTTCCGAAAAAATGCGCACCGAATCGCTCGTCGTTGTGCAACGATCGAGAGGAATGAAACAAACACCCGACAATCGGTATATAAATATTTTCATTCGGTCGTTTTACACGACGTACGAACGACGCGCGTTGACACGTTTCCAAGTTTCGCGAATTTTCGTAATTCCGACCGGACTTTTTCTCACGCCTCGCTTTGGATTCGACTCAATCGTCTAAAACGATATTCTCGAAATCGAGTCTCACGGATTTGCCGAATTCAGGAGTCAAAGTTCGACGATCGAATTTTTCGTCGAGATCTATCGAAAGTTCGCTCTTAATCGGATCGAGGATAATCGAAAAATAAGGGGACGTTGCGAAATGCTCGCGTTCTCATTCGGTATTTTTACAAGCGTTTCCATACGTCACGAGCCACTTTTCGTGACTGACGTTGCGTCACCGATCTTCGGGTCACGCCCTTTCCCGCGTGACCTCCCGAACGACGAGACGCAAAATTTAAAAGATTTGCAAAATCCTCTGCTTCTCGATATCGCGTGGCGCGGTTCGACACGGCTAACGATAAGGTAGAAAGTTTTCCTTTTATCGTTGCGATCTTTCGCACCTTTCCTCGCCTCTCCGACTTCTCTTGCTCCGCCAATTCGAGCCAGCGCGACTGCTGTAAACGTAAAAAGCGACATTCTCCAGTTTCATTATTCTTTATCGTCGCAATATTAACCGTTGCCAGGGCGCCATGGTTAATAGAAGTTTCTAACGCCTCGATCTCGGAGTATCACCGACGACGAAACGAGCAGCTCTTTCATTAACGTCTCACGCGAGAGCGGGATCCTTTTTAATCTTGATACCGCACGGACAAAATAAAGATTTACGATCTTTCGAAGTTGAATTTACATTACGATCTAGGGCACGCGAGATCGCCTCGAGAACGAACGGCGCTCTCGTCTCGCCCATCGACGCGTCTAACGTGACAAAATAAATACGATAGCTCGTTTCAATGCGCGTGATAAGTCGTACGAAAAATTACGTTCGAACGGTCGATCGCTCCACCCGCGTATTAATTAATTCCTCCGCTCTTTGCGCGAGCAGTTGTATCAGCATCTCGGTAAATTAACGACGCCCGATAGACGATAACGAACGGAACGTCGTTATAGACAACGATTCCAATTGACGCTTAAAGGGCGACATTCGAGTCACGTTCGAGTCCGACTTTGAGCTATTGTTGACGTCGCTTTAATATCGGACCACGTAGTCGATCTCGACCATTGAAATCCCTCGCGAAAAAGAGAATCGTAGATTGGTTTTTTTTATACGAGAGAAAGAGAGAGAGACGCTCGATGATCGCACAATTCTACCACGACAAAAGACGCAAATTCGTCGCATTCGAGCGCGTATTTCGCTTCCGACGCTCCTTTGTAAAAATAATAAGAGGCTCGCGGCTGAAGTGTACTAATGATGCATCCATAACTAGCGTGCGGGCTAGAGTCGCCTCTTGCTCACTAACTATAGAACGGTGCCACTATTAATACGTGCTATTATTAATAGAGCTCGCTACTTGGTGGGACAGTCGTGATTTCCCGATGCAATTTGCATCGTCGTCCCTTCGCGCGTCACACGGACGAATCGCGTTATTTGCCGCGACGTTTCCATTCGCTACGATGAAACGTAATAAGAGACATTTTTCGAGGCGCGAAATTCGCCCTGTCACGCGCTGATGTCAACGATTGCAACCGTGAAATTTCAGGAGACGACGAATACGTTCGTTCGCCCCTCCAACCTTGTCGAGAATATTTTTTATTTATTTCAATTTTTTTTTTTTTAACAGAAACGATTGATAATCCGGATGGATCGTAGACTGCGATAATTCAATATGCACGCGATCTCTTTAGAGCGCACTCGAGCACCTCCGTACGCGAACCAACCGATTAACCGAACAGGTGTATTAACCTCGTTACTAAGCATTAGACTATCGACGGTCCATACTAAGGTTTCCGACAAGGTCGCGAACAGGTTGGGCTTTGACATGTCGCTACAAGTTGGCACGAATTCAATTTCATTGTTGATTAAACGCACAAGTTATTGTACTTAAGCGGTTGGAAGCCTTTCCGCTGCGTCTCGGCGCGTGAGAAGGTCGCGTCGTTAAACGATCGTCGAAATTAAACCATAAACCGCAACGATCGCAAATTTTGCTCGTCTTGTCGTGCGATTCGACCATTTCCACGTCTCGTACGTGCCAAATGGCCTCGATGATGGACCAAGCGCGTCTTTACGATTTTATAGAATTTTACGAAGATTACGACGAAGATCGAACGTCGAGTCGGGGTTAGAGAAAGGGTCGATAACGTCGATGTGATCGGATAATCAGCCGCAACCGGACGATTCGATCTGCATAAATCGCGACGAGTTACGTAAGCCGTGACGCAACATTGTTTGACGTTTCGCAACCTGTATCTCCGTCTTTCTACGAATAGGGAAACAAAATGATCGATGGAGTGGATGCGCCACTGCGACTGCAGCTCTCGAGCATCAATCATATTACGCGATGTTGGATGCGCCAACGTCGGTGCGTGTCGGTTAGAAATGAAGTTATTAGCGCGAGCCAAGGGCAGCGGCATCTATTTCGACGTTAGCTTTTGGCGTGAGAGCCGGCGCGCATTTGAGAGAAAGAGGAGACGCGACAGTGCGTTTTCGCATGAGATCGACGGCTATGGGAGCCGCGGCTCATCGAAGGTGCCGCGTCGCCCTCTGATAACGCCAACCAGCCTCCGACGAGTTTAAAGCATCGTCAGAACCGTCATGTATCTCGAAAGAACGAAAGGTCACGTTGGAGGAGACAAAGGTCGGAGGATGGCTCGATACACAACCTCTTAGCTGCCTCAGTGGATTAGCTTTCGGGTTTCTCTCTGGCAGTGCGGAAACATCGCGCGCGAGGAAAATGGGGAATATATTTTATCGTTATTCGCGTACACGGAGATCGATTCGTCTACGACTAAGGGTAATTTTTTTTTGCTGACAGGATGGTAGTTGATTCGAAGGCTTTGTCCTAATTAGAGTTCAAAAGTATTGTGCGCGACAGAATAGGTCGCTTTTCAAGTCGGTCGTGGTCCAAGTGGAGAAGTTGACCTTTCTTAAAATATATATCATCGACGAATGTAAGATGCAAAAGATTGGAACAGACCAGATGTAAAAAGATGCAGCGACGTTCCGTGAATTTCGTTACCTATTTCGTCAGCTACGGAAAAACGACAATCTCTTTTATCGGCACGATAAAACGTATTCTTTAATATGATTAAAATAGATATACTCTTAAAGGAATATGAGGAAAGCGTAACCGAGAAAGTACTAACTTTAAAAATGTAAGACAGCCACGACGCATCGACCCGTAGCAGTTCTCGCAAAACGACCGCAGGCCAATAGATCGGCCCGCAGACACTAAAAGGGTTAATCAGTTTCATTGGCTTAAACGACGTAGAAAGCGATTAATTTACGGTCCTGCATTGATTTTTATCGAAAAAGCTCGAAAAAACGGGCCTCCGGATTTCGGCCAAAATCTTCAAAAATTGGGAAAAGTCGAAATGTCGAATTTCGGCATTTGGCAGGCGTTTTCTTATAGATTTTCACGCGTAGAATTCATTTCCGTTGCCCGTTTTAGGCTGGGAGCATCATGCGAAAATATACAGCCAAAAATGGTTTCGTCTTTTTCTATAAAATCTTGTAAAATGTTAATATTTTGAACTCTTTCATATCCTTTGTAAATAGGTAGGGCCCTGCCTGCTGGAACATTAATCGAGATCGACTCTTAGGGATTTATTTGGTTGTTCGGAAAGTTCGGAAACGAAAACGACCGTTTTTCTAGCGATAAGCCAGAGAAGTTTTATGGGAGTGCGACAATGAAACTACTCAAAAGATGGTAAAACAAACAAACGGTGTCAAACAAACGGTTCCGTAGAACTCAATAGTTCAGGACATCACTGATTTAACCATCATTACACTTTCGACGTTAAGTCTAGGAAAGTTGGAAAAAATGAAGGTACGACGCATCGTGAAAATAAATTTCATACTCGCGTTATGGTTCGATCGATCGAACGACCTTTTATACCAAAGATAAAAGATCGAAAGTCATAAAAATAAAAAAAAATTCTTAAAGGCATTTTAACAGAAATCAAGTCAAGAACGAACTATTCTTCTGCATGACGGCGTACATTTACGATAGTTTTTATGGAATTATTTATATCGTCGCGCGAGAGCGAGCTTTAACATTGAACATTATCCAAGCTCGTTAGTGGCACTATCCTTCTGCTTCTACGATACTCTCCCCTTGGAGCCTTGAATCTTCGCGCGCTCGACATAAATTATATCGCCTTGACACCACCTGCTTATACAAAACCGTGACGACGCGCGTTTCCTCGCAGCCGCTTCGATGATGAAAATGACGATCTGATCGTTGTCATGGCCGTCGTCGATGATAGGAGGAGGAACGAGAAAAAAATCATTGTTTTCGCGAGAAAACGACGCAGTCGTTCGGAACGTGACGTCACAGGCAGAGGACAGGCGCGAAAATATCGGACGATAAATTTTCGATGGCCGAACGAAGCGCGACAATCGAGCGTCCGACTAGCGACGCTTTTTGTCGCATTATCGTCGGCCTCGTTAATTTCCACGCGAGAATTTCATTTAAAACGTAAATTTTCCGGAGCGCAAATTCTACCGACGCGATCCTAATATCGCCGTCGCCATCATAGAAACTTTTGATTAAGCGACGTAACTGGAATATCGTGCGATTTCCTCCTTCTGATTGTCCCCTCGCCCCCTCCTAACCAACGAAGCTTCCCTCCTTTCGCTCCTACGTGCCCTCGTAACCCGCGATTTTGCGAATTTCTCCCGATCGAAGGTATCTCGACGGATTTAATCGCCAATTTACAAAAACCATGCCCGAGATCGAGTCGAACCGATCGATGCCGATTTGCCGAGTCGTTAATAACGTTTTATTCTAAGCTCGGTTGGCCGATGCATTCGTTTTAACCTTCGTCGTACTTAATCGTGTGATCTATAAAACGCGTCGATGAAAAATCTTCCGCCATTTTCCCCGTTTTTTCGTTTCTGTCTAAACGTGCATCGTTAATCAAAGCGAATCGCGCGAAGAATTTGCAAAATTATTAGAATCATGCGTCGTCCGCTTTTCAAGCGAATCTTCGTCCTTCGTATAATCTTTGGTATTCTTGGGAGAATTTGTCGTCTCTTTTCGTAAAGAAAAGAGAACGAAAAGGAAACGTTTTCCCAGAACGGTTCCTCCGACGTCGAACTTTCCACGCAATCTCTCGAATCGTCTTGTCTCGACAATACGTACGGCTAAAAACGCAACGTGCAGCGAATAAGGACTTTTTTCCTTTTTGTCATTTTGGGAAACAAGCGACGTAAAGTCACCCGGGGGAGAACGCTCGTCCGAGAGAGCGACCTACGTAACGATCTTATGAAAGGAAGAGAATACAAAAAGGGGGAGGTCGGAGTTAAGGAAAAGAAACTCGTCAGGCGAAAAAGTTTCGTCGTGAAAAAGAAATATCGACGTCGAACGAATTAACCTCTCGAGCGAACAATTTCTCGACGAGAGTCTTCTCAGTCGACAGGAGCCTTTCCGAGTCCTTTATGTTTCTCGTGGAACGTCAAATATTTTTGAATATATAGAAATTACAACCACTGGCCGACACGCGCTTCTCTCGTCGTGTCTCTCGCAAGAATTATCGAGTAACGGCCGATCGAGATCTACAAAGAGCAATAAACGATCCAATTCGCGGCTCGACGATTTATGCACTTGGTCTGCTCGAATTTACGCGAACTCGTGAAAATACGGTGGAAAGCGATGCGACGAGGACTACGTGAATAACCGATAAGAATTAACGAACAACGTGGCCAGCGGTACGTTTTCTTCCTTTCTCTATTTTTTATTCGATATAAATATTTAATCAGTCGACATCGTTTTTAGCGTGTTATCTATTAACCGTATCGCGATAATTAACAACAACGACGCTAATGTTAAAGCGGAAATACTCGATCCACGATTAACAAGATTCGCTGCAAGTAGGTTCGTTGATTCTCACGCTTTTCTTCGATATAACGCGAGGAACACGGTGAAATCCTTCTTCCCATTCCCAGGCGCGCGACAAAGCAACTTATCAAAAATATTAGCAGCAACAAGACGAAGGGACTTCGACTAAGACCGCGAGATAAATCGTTTCGTGGCGTTTTTACGACGCGCGCCCTCCGAGGAGCGTGTCGCGAGTACTGGCCGCCATCCAATTATGCATCCATTCGATTCTCTTCTTGCATTTTCGTTCGCCCGAGGCGACGTCACCATCGAATCTTTTCCCAGCTGATCTTTTTTCAAGGGGGAAAAAAACGCGAACTCGACAGCTACTCGTCCGATTCTGAATCTCGTTGAGTAAAGGAAAAGGAAACTCGTCTTTCCTTCGTTTTTACGATCATCGAGAGTCGAACGGTTTGAAATCTGTCCAAATTCGTGGAAATTCGGGCAATCGATGTTCGAAAAACTCGACGGCTACTCGTCGAATTCTCAATCTCGTAGAATAAAGGAAAAGGAAGTACAACTTTTTTTCTGTTTTCGCGATCATCGAAAGTTGAACGGTTCCAAGTTCGTCCAAATTCGTGGACATTCGGGCAATCAATGTTCAAAGAACTCGACAGCTACTTGTCGAACCCTCAATCTCGTTGAATAGAGGGAAAGTAAACGCGTCTTTCCTTCCTTCTTACGATCCTCGAAAGTCCACCGGTTCTGAAGTCCGCCCAGATTCGTGGGCATTCGGCCTATCTACAGGGTGATCAATGGAAATGTGTTGAAAGTAAATAGTTATTACTTCGTAACAAATAAGCCAAATGAAATGAATTAAACGCCATTTTGTAGAGAAGACTTGTCAATTTTATTACCATGTATATACGAAAGAGAAATATAATAATTTCGCAATTGAAATACGCAATATAAAAAAAAGAAAATTTTTGCTTGCGCATATGAATTAGCGATATAAGTTTTCAAAGTGTTGTCCATTGGAATTGACACGGAACTGCGATCGTTTGCAAAAATTTTGAAACACATTATCTAACATAGATGTAGGAATGCTGGGACTGCATTTTTTAATACTATTTATCAGCTCTGCGATGTTTTGAGGTTGTACGGCTTAATTTTTAACGCATTCCCATTGGTCACCCTGTACAATCGAGGAGCTCTACGGCTACTCGTCCAAGCCGCAGTCTGGTTAGATAAAATCGTCTTTATCGGATCGACGAATAGCCGACGGTTAATCGCCCTTAGACACGTCGCTCTTAGCGGCTACGACGACGACGACGGAAGATCACTTGCACAAAATGGGGTCGAGTGGCTCGAAACGGTACATACGAGACGAGTCTAGTCTCTAGGTAAATTCGCATTATCCTCTTCCAGCTTGCTCGCAACAGCCATCCTCCCGCTTCTTAACGCGTTGTAATAAATTTACCTCCTTCTCCGCGTGAAATTCCCTTAGGATTAGTAACCGCACGCAGACGGTTTCTACCTGACCACGAGCATCCATTCCGATTTAAATTTCGACGATCGGACCGCCGCGACTACCGGGGCAACGCGTCAACCAAATTTCAACCTGCAACAATCACCGTCTGGGGCATTTACGAAGAGAAAAAGAAGCGTCGCGGTTGTACGTCGTCGATCCCTTTAACGAAGTTAACGTTTCACGATTGAACGGTAATTTCTTAAGACGATATCTCGATTGGTGGAGTGGAAATCGAGCTACTCGAGCGCGTTAAATGCACCGTGAATGCGAACTTCCAGTCGCATGCCGCGTTGCGTGCAGACTTGCGTTGGAACGGATCGCGGTTCGTGGGCGAGCGCGAGATCGTCCATCCCATCGAAGTCGTTGCTCGGTCGTTCGATGATTTCGGTAGTCGCCTCAAAATTAATCGGTCGAGTTTGTGGGAGCGAATCACGACTACAGCGACTACAGTTCGAAAGCAGTTTTTCGAGTGCAGTTATGCGATCTAGCCTTTTGTAAATTGGGGTGGAACGAGTGACAATGGGCCCATGCACTCTCTCTCTCTCTCTCTCCCTCTCTCTCTCTTTCTCTCTCTCTTCAGTGACGATTACGATGCAGGCGGAGAGGTAGGTCGATGTATTATACTTTCTCCTGTTGAGATGAAATTCATTATTTTTCGAGTGCAGTTATGCGATCTAGCCTTTTGTAAATTGGAGTGGATCGAGTGACAATGGGCCCATTCTCTCTCTCTCTCTCTCCATTCTTACGAATTTCATGGCTCGATAAAGTCTGGAGTGCTGCGAGGTCGACGACGGCGACTAATAAGACACTTAACTGGCATTGATTACCTTCAATGAATATGCAAGCGATACGGTCCGGTCAGATGCGCGCACGTGCACTTATTTAAACGTTTCCTCGACGCTTGGCAGTGCAAAGCATGCGAATCGATCGCATTTCATCGTACCTTTCGAAAACATTTCTCATAAACAGCCGTGTAGTGCGTAACTTCTCTCTGTCCGTGCGTGTAATTTCGCGTGGCTTGCTCGCCGGAAAGAAGGGGTGGATGGAAATTCCGAAGGACGAAAGAAAGTTAATTAGAATTCTAGGGTGGATCAGTTAAACAACCGACATCAATTTTTCCGTAGAACTTTTACAATTTCGTTATTCGATCGTTGGTTAATCGAATCTTTTATTTCTCGATCGTCGAGGTACCAGGGCGATACATCGTGCGAACGATATCAACTCGATACGAAAAATAAGGAACGCTTCCGCGTAACTCGCATGGAAATTTCAAGGGGAATTAAAATAACACACTCGAGAATCCGTTCGATACGTGGAAATCGGATCACACGGTTTCAATAAAAAATTCAACGATGGAATCGGTCAAACGAAAGAGAATCGTCCGTATCCATCGATACGCACGTGAAATTCTTCGTTACAAGAGATAAACAATTTTATTATGCATACTACAGCATTCGTCCGATAAACGTTCTACTTTCTATTAGTATTTAGATTTCTATTAATATAGTATAGATTCTATTATTATAGTACATTTTGCCTTCGATAAAATTATTTAATTTTTTTTAAAGATTTTCGTTTATTCGCGCGTGCCTTCGAGTTTCGAACGATCGAGAAAAAATGTTTTTATTCTTAGGAAGATTAAGGCTTGCTTTCAGTTTCACGTCGTCGAGCAGACAGAGAAAATATCGTCGTTATCCCGTCAGGAGGCAACGAATAAGCATCGCGAAGGACGGTGTCGTCGTTTCGCGCTTACCGAAATCGTACCTCGTTCTAACAGTCGTTCTAACTCGTCCGCCATGGTCGTTCGTTGTCTCTGACAAGCGTCGAGCGGGATACGCGCGCTCGTTTTCACGCGCACGTACACATGTACAGATATAAAGATATTTATACGTCAAGAAGTGGTTGGTTATCAACGAGGAGCAATGCGGTAAGGGGTAGGAGGGTGCAGTACAAGGAGGAAAAAAAGTTTCGAAGGACGGAAGCGCTGAATGAAATACCGAGCGTGCAAACGACAGCCAAGTTAACGGTGGTTTATAGAATTGCGTCACTAATAAATGATGACCCACCGTGAAATATCAGGCCGTAATCCAATTTAACCGTTGATTTATACAGGGAGCGATTAGCGAACGCGTTACGTTCGATAATTTATTTCTTTCTCGTTCTTCTTCTTCTTCTTTTTCGCGCTTTCCTTTTTCTTCCTTCGTTCCTAGCGCGTGTTTCTTGTCTCTCGATATTTACAAGCCATTTTAAAGACGCGTTGAAAACTCGCGCGACTGAATTAATCGAGGTAAGCGATCGCAGGTAGATCGCTTAAATTGGAAAAATCTGACGAATGGACGATTCTACCTTTCTACCTTCCTAGAAACGCCTACTGTTATCCACGGCGAACGAAGAAATCCCTGATTGGATTCAATCGCGAGTACTATTTCAATTGGCCAGGTGAAATTCGAAGGATAGCGGATTTGAGCTCGATTTCTCGCTCATCGGCTGCTTCCGATCAAAGACTCCGATCGAGATCGAATCACGGCTTGATCCTCGTTGCTCGTGAGACGATGACGCAAAGCTGGACACCAACAGCTCGGTTGAACGTCTAGACGCTTACGATGTATTTAGCTCGACTTTACGTCTCTTGAATACCTCTGTTCTTATCGCGACCGACCCAAATTCCTGTTCCCAAAAGGTTATACTTCTTACAATCGAACGCGCCTAAGAGTCAATTTGATGTCGAATTAAATAATAAACGAAACGATTTTCATAAATCGGCAACACGAATTTACTTTTTTTTTTCTCGTTTACATCGTAAAAATAAAAAGGAAAGGCTGTCTCACCTAGGAAATCCCAAAAAATATTTAAGAACGATCATCTAACCGATCGTTGGTAGGTTTAGTGTTAAAATCCAGAACGAAGATATCGTCTCGTTTCAACAACGATCTCGAAAGTTCATTTTATATCTTCGTTTCGGATTAGAAGAGAATCGCTCTCACATCCATCCGGTCGTGAAGTCGATCTTGTCCGTCGAACTTTGGAAGAACTACCGATTTACGAAATCGCTGTTCGTAAAAATCCGTCGAAAAACCCTTTGAAACGTTGAAGAGTCTTCATTTCCAAGCTTTCGGTGCGGTGCTCTTACTCCGCCACGCGACTGCCTCCAGTCCATTCGAATTTCGGCGAGCGACGTAAAGCAGCGTCAAGTATGACGTGTACGTACTCGTCTATCTTCGACTACAAACACGGTTCCGCGGTTAGGTACTCTATATTGGCTTCGAACAAGCTAAATACCGCCTCTTGAGGGTCTTCCAGTCGAGAACCGATATTTGTTCTATCCTCGTCGGACGCTGACGACTCGCTTCTGGAAAGTAGCACTGGAAGATAGAGGTACCTACGAGCTGTCTCGTCGTTCCCTTCCGCCCCTAGAGCCGCTGCTACCTCTTAGTCGTCTCAATTGAATTACCAGTAACGCAAGGTCGAGGGTCGAGTAAAAATGAAAAACGAAGGAGAGAGAGAGAGAGAGAGGGAGGATGTATCAGCGAGAATGACACGTAAAGATTCGAGCGCTAGGTGCTCGTGATTTATCGTCGAAAGGTTCGTTCGTCATCTTCTTCGTTGACAAATTGTCGCGAGATCATCGAGTCGTAACGGGTGTCCCACAGAAATAAGAGTGAGGTTCACTGTACCTCTCGATGGGCAAGGATCCAGCCAACCGTTCGCTTCAAATCCTGTTTAGGGTTTTACCTTTCGGTCGGCAGGAGCCGGAACCTCGATCTAAATTCGAAGGATTACAAGAGAGCAAGATCGACTTGCAGTCGGTAGGGCGCGTTCTCACGAATCAAGTTTAATCGATCGATTATAGTTGATCATCGGAAGAACGAATGACATTGTAAGAATGAAATATAGCGAGAATCTTTTTTTCAACAGAGTCGATCTGAACTATTCGCAATTTGCTTTCAACTCATAACCTGCGAACTTCAGTTGATTGTCAAGCTTGCTTTCAATTGGTCACGCTATTCGTGCTTGCGTTTTGTTTTTAGTTTTTTTTAAGTATAATGACGAATAAGAGTAAAATACAACGGCATGGCGTGGATTCAAGGCTGATCCAGGAGAGTCAAAGCATCGTGAGGTCCATCGTACCTCTCGACGGATAAGGATCCAGCCAACCGTTCGCTTCAAATCCTGTTTAGGGTTTTACCTTTAGGTCGGATTAAAGGCGCGTAAGAACGACTCGCAGTCGGTGGAATTGTTCGTCAGCGACGACGGGAAATAAAATTAGACGGAAAGACGAGCCTTTCTCGTCGAGAGCACTGTTTTTGCGATACGGCGTTTACGATTAGGCCACCGCGAGCCAAGAAATAACAATCGTCCGTTTTACGGCCTCGGTATCTTGTGAAACTACCGGTCGATGTTGATGATCGACCATGCATGTTAAAACGGCGACAAAGGAACCGCTTTGGCTTGTCCGCCGACACACGTTTAAACGGGATGCTTCCGTCTTCTTGGCTTTGCACCCAAGGAGCTACTTTCGATATTTAGAGGAATCGGTACTTCAAGCGCACGCGTGAATTCTCCGTCTCGCTTTTTCCCTGCCTCTTGGATCGATAATGTTAATTTTATAATTATATTATAATTAGTAGTTTAATTTAATGAGAATAATAGTGTAAGATACAGGTAATCGGGTAAATGAAAAAAACTTCCTTCGAATTACACGATTTGAATCAGATTAAATTGGCAGTAAGACTATGGTGATGAGTATATAACCACGAATGTATACTATTCGTTAATACTTGAGTAACTTTTCGCTAATAAGATGAAGTAGATTGAATGTTAACAACTCGAGCTCGACCAACAACTCTAGATCAATGCTAATTCGACTCTCAAACAACACTCCCTCTTATACCCTGCCTCGTCACGACATCCACCTCTCTCCGATGAAAAAGCTGACGGATATTTTTTCCAATTCCTGGTCAGTGCGATCTGGACACTTTCATCTTTTCTCTATTTTTAATGCCTGCATTAAAGCGAGACTGTAGCGCGGGGGTACTGCAATAATTTAATATCAAAAGAGACACGTTTAATTGCTTTAGTATGTTGGTCGGATAAGAAACGAGAGGAAAGCAAAAGCGATTTTTAGGGATTTTAGGGACAACGATGATTTTTGTTTAAATTCTTTAGAAGAAGGATTCATAGAACCTTAGAGATCTGTCGAAAATACCCTGTACGAGTACATGAAGGGAGAGAGAAAAGGAAAAACACATGAAAGAAAAGAGAGGATAGAGAGAAAGAGAGAAGACACACCTCGAGGCACTAAAACGCGTAATATCAACCGCTGCCAAGGCAAACAATTCAGTCATTAATACGTCCGGAGCATGTAGCGTTGTCGTTGTTTTGAAATGTCATTCCTTTTCTTCGGACCGTTAAATTCACGATGCTTCTTATTTATTTTACGCGGATAAATAAATCGAGCGTAAAAATATTTTACACTTATTCCCCGCCGCGTATTATATTTTACAATCAGTATCACTGAATTTTTCAAAACTTTCAGAGTTACTCGTCGCTGCGTAACATGTTATAATTAAAATTTAATTCAATTTCACGTTGCATCGTATTACGTTCGCTTCTAAACGAACTTCATTAAAGATATACGGTCGCATAAAATTACATTACACGGGAAACAATGTAAGCAACGGTTGTTATAAATTGTATTCCGCCCTCGAAATTACAAAACGTACGTGTCGTCGTTGCGGCACATCAATTCTGTCTTCGCTTAATACATCACGACCGTATTCGTTTCCCTTGGAAAGAAATAAGCCAATTCTCGCGACTCGAAGAAACGGTCGAGTATGGAACGATTTATTTTTTATCTTCGTCATCGAAGAAAACTGTCTGGAAATCATACGGTTAGGCTGACTAAGCGGTCATCTTTCAAAGTTTCTCCGCTACGATTAGCCGCACGCGTCTCTCCAGATCGAGTATAAATACGTATTCGATCGTCTCTCTTTCAATTTGCCGCGCGGTATTCTTAGAGGCGAGCTCGGATCCAAAACGTTTATATTATCGTTCGATTTGCACCGGTGTTATAGTCTACGTCGATCTTCGTACCGACTCTCTTATGCAACTATTTAAAGATGCTTGCGAACTGCAAAAACATCGTGTATTTCCTCGCGTTAAACGAAGAAAAGAAAGAGCCGACTGTCCGTCGATCTGCGCGCATTAACGCGTCCATTCAATCAAAACAAATGAAATCATAGAATCCGGATCATAGAGACTCGAGTTCGCTTTTATCCCGCGTATTAATACGTTTTTCAAACGTTTAGACGCTGCATACGCCAACGCGAAAATATTCCGCGCTTACGTATCGATTCGATTAATAGCAACCGCGCGCGAAGGGACACGTGCTCCCCACCAAGGAACTTTGCAAACAAGAGGACCGTTATCCTGCTTGATAAATTCAGCGTCACGACGAGCTACGTTCGCGACAGGAAGATCACCGATTCGGTGAAAGATTCCTTTAAATCGACGTCGTCTTAACACTAAACGTACCGGCATTTTCGTATACCTAATCATACCGTAAGCGGTCAAATGATCCCTTAGGAAACGGACGTTGATTTTTAGAAAAAAAAATTGTTAATTTATTGAAGGAAATAATGTACGACATATATCGTACTAATAAAATAGTCAAACGTATATTTCCAATTTTATAAGCGATATAAATGATTAAAGTAAATTTTGAAAAGGACCATTTGACCCCGCTTGGTACGTTTAGTGTTAAAATTGACGATTGTCTGCGGGAACACTTCGTGCAATAGTGATCTTCACAGAAAAAAGTAACTATTTCTAAAAGCTTACTCGTCGTTTTATGTTTTAATCCCCTTCCTCGTCTCACAGGAAAATTGTACGGCCCTCCGGTTCGAAAAGAAGGCCGTCGTTTTCCGTGGGATTCGTCGGAAATATAAAATCGCAGAAATTTCATCCCAGTCGGAAATAATTTCTCGGGAAAGACTAGTATCGCGTCGTCGTACCGCGAAGAGATCTTCCTTGTTCCGAACTTATCGCATTTTTTCCAAATAGACGACGGAAACATACGCGCAAATCGCGAAGATTGATCGAAATCTCGAATGTAAGGACGTCCGCGCGAAATAACGTCTCTCGACAAATCGAAGCGCCCCGGCAAGGCAATTTCTAATTTCGCACCACAAACGCGTCATTCGTAAAATTCAGCGCTTTTGGTGGTTCAAGAAATAACCAACCCTTTTCGTGCTAGCAGATCGATATATCGACCATCGTTACTTTACGTTCTGAACGCACAATGGCCTTTGAATACGTTTAGATTACGTTTACGATTTTGTATTTTTCCAAGAGGTCGTTACTTTCTTCTCCATAAATTTACTCATGGAAGCACACGTCGAACACCAATGACTTCCATGTAGCGCCATGTAGGCTTAGCAATACTAAGAGGTCTAATCGAGGGCAACGTTCAAGCGGCATCGCGCGATCGACGTACGCGGAAATTCGGTTTTACGTAGGAAGTTCGTCGTTCGCATCCAACTCTCGTGTCTGATACTCGAACTCGCTATCCGTCTTTCCGTTCCGATAATTATTGGTTCCTTCCGATTTTTAAGAAAAATTCAAACGCAACACATCTCAATTTCGATGTACACTTATTGATAACAGGGTTATTCTCGATCGGTGTTTCGAACTGATCTTCGTCAGCGGTGGAGAGCCTAACCGAGCGTTTTTGATCTTCAAGGTTGAAATCATCAACTGTAAACCTAGCGAACCACTTCCGCACGATTCTTTCAGCCATAGCGCAATCATCATAAACAGGGTATATCCTGTTCGTTGCTTGTGTGGCATTTTTACCTTTCCGATAAAAGAAAAGCATTGAATGCCTATAATTAGCATTTTATTTTCTTCCACGTTTAAGAGCGTATAAAACCAACCAAAATTGATGTATCCTAACCAAACTTTTTTTCAAAGATGCCTGAAATAACACTTTTTTGGATACGTACACGTGCCATTTGTTTTCAATCATTCCGACATATTTAGAATTGCCCTAATGCTACCTATCGAAAATTGACACGAACTTTCCGAACAACCTAATACGGTGAATTCCCTAAACAAAGTCGGTGTCGATCGAGACAGATGTAACCACTCGAGAGGCTTTGTAAAAAGAACTTTAATATGGGATATTCGAAGCGTTGGGCGGCGTCGGTTCGAATCGCCGCGCTTTCGTGAAAAGACTACGAGTCTACGGGAACGAGATCGTTAATTTATTCGAACGTCGTTGATTATTTATTTATCGTTGCTTTCGTTATGGCGGATGCTTCGATGATCATGCATTCGTTACGGACGATAAAGCCGAGGGAAGGCGATTCCTCGAAGTGTCGTCGCTCGTTCTGCGCGTTTTCGCGATTTCAAGCGTCGAGCGACGAAATTGATGCGTCCGTTCGGCTGAATAATGGCATGGCCATGATATAAATAGAATTCTCTTCGCACTTTTTAACGTTCAGTCGTTCTTTCATATCGAGTGACGAAGTGGTGTTCACGAAATGGAATGATAATTGGAGCGACTTCGACGGATTCGTTTGGTTCGGAGCAGAAAAAGGCTCCGAAAGAAAAACGGGAACAGTCGTAAAACAGAACACGTATATCTCGTCCGTACTTAATAAAATATCGCTTCTCGAACGGACAAGAAATTCGATAATGGACGAGAAATAATCAACGACGAATAAATTCGAAAATCTTAAAATTCTGGCAAGTTTACTTTCGCCACGAGAGCGAGACTTCCCTCGAAAGCAACGACGGCCCCGTCGATTTCCAAGCAAAGAGATACGTCGATCGAAAATTCAGAATCGATTGAAAAAAGAAGGAAAAAAAAGATAAAATCGATGCGTTCAAGAGGCTGACCGTAAACGGCTCGACACGAGCGAACGATTCGCAGGAGCCGAAAATGGGGGGAAAAAAGAGAAACCGACGGAGGCTGGAAAAAGTGGTAAATCGGCGATCGATCGACGGTCAAACGAGACGAAACAAAAACAATCGTAAAACAACGCACACACTTCGAGTCCGGTAAGGGTCCGCGCGTTATTTTCGGAATATTTGCTCGACGTGGCACGGCTTGGAGCGCTTACGCGAGTTCCAACGTGATTCGATGCCGAAATAATTATTAATAACACGTGGCGCGTGCGCGCGCTAAATCGCACTCACGCGGTCAATCCGCAACGTCAAAGCGATCGCACGACCTCCTCCACCTCGTCGTCGTCGTCGTCGTCGTCGGCGCGTGCAAAACACGAGAAACCCGGCCTCTTTTCATCTTCGATTTACCAACGACCTTAACCTCTTTTTCCTCGCGACCGTTTCTCCCTCTTCCTCCGTTTCTTATCACGTCGCATCGACGACGGCTCCTCCGTCTCACAATTCCGTTCGATTCGAAGCGGACCGCTCCGTTTATAATATACAGCGCGTCGTTGCAACCCTCTCCCTCGGTTACGCGCGATACTCGCGTCGACCCTTTCGAAACTCGTCACGTTGCGAGCCGGCACTCGATCCTCGTGCTCGGCACGTTTCGTTTCGACGAAGCGCGCGTGATAAACGGAAACGATATTATACGATCGTCGTGTGTAATCAAGGGGCGGGAACAATTAATTAAAACGAAACGTGACGGAGGATAAAACGAAGTTTGCCAGTAACTCCTTTTCTCGAGCCGATCGTACCGAGAGAATCGTCGAAGAACGATTTTCTACGGAAGCCGTAACAAAATTTCGGTATTTGGCATAGAAATTGCTTTTAACATTTTCACTGCCAAAATATTGAAAAATGCTCTAAATTTTTCATTAGTTATATTCACACGTTACGTAAGATAGTAAAACCGTTGTCAAAATATGGATTACGTTAATTTTTGGGACAGTTAAGTGTCACCCAAATATGGGTGACATGGCAGTCGACGTGCTAAAGTGTAAATTCACGCGTGGATGGAAGAACGGTTGGACGTTACGCGATCGAGATAGTTTTATTATCGTCGCTTTTCAAGATGGACGTCCTTTGTCTTTTTCCCCTTTACGGTGGCTTTGCGAGTAGGAGACGCACCACCGTGCGTTAATGATCAGACACGGCGGGTATCCGTCGTGCTTCGCGCAAAGATAAAGTTCCATTTTTCAAGGTGGAAAATCGCGAGGAGACCGATTTGTACTTTATGGCGCGCAGAAATTAAAAATCCGTGACTTTGAACGATTTATCGCCATATATTTTTTTTTGCCACATTCTCGCTACGAATTTTTGTATTTTGTACGCGTAATACGATTTCGTACTTTATTTACTCGATATGCCAGTATATACGTTGTACGGTGGCGATCGCATGCGACGCGTGGCGATTTAAAAGCAATCGTTAAACGTTCGAATCTCTCGATCGTAAAGTCCACGTTTATTTAACGTTTTGGCACCGACGCGACTTCCCTTCGCGAGAGTTTTAACTTGCATTTTCTTCGTGCATTATGTACGATAAACGCTTCAGAGCGCTGTCCGGAGAAAGACAAGTTTGCATCATCTGCATGAGTTAAGAAGACCTTCCTACTTATTGATTTTATGCGAAGCTTCGAGAGCGAGCGCTCTCTCACGCTGCTGCGTTTCCAAAAAAAAAAGAAAGGAAGAAGAAAAAAAAGGAAAGAAAAGAAAAACCGTCCACGAGGCTCGAAAGCCGAACTTACCTTTCAAAACGAAGTTCGAGGAAGTTGGAAGTGACGAGTTACGATAGGAACTTCGCCGTAACTCCATGGCTATTGAACTCCATAAATTGAATTTATGCTCCAAAAAAAAGCAATCGCGTTCGATCATCGGCCGCGAATCATCGACGATGCCACGAAGCGATTCGTAATTTATTCCGTAGAGTTCGCGACCAGAAGCGAAGAGGATTTAACGATATTCTTTATTCGAGGATGACGCGATATGTTTTTTGTTAGCTCGCGGCACAGAGGCGCGTCTGTCGCAAATGGCCAGCGCGAAAGGGGCTTACGATTTAAAGCTCCGCCTAGGCTTTTTTCGAGTGCCTTCCATTTTCATTCGCGAATTCAAGTTGAATCTTGCGGCAGACATTCGCCGAGACGCGAATATCCTGCCTCTCGTCGTCGGAATATTTCAGAATTAATAGAGTCTCGAACGGTACTGACCCTTTTCGAACGCGAACAAGCAAACACACACCGAAAGTCAAACAATCGTCACGTGCCTTATGTATTTTCTAATCGTCGGCCTCGACGATCAGACGATACTTGACGTAAGAGTATCGTAGGTCGTTAAAATCACGCGCCGGAAAACGCGCTACGAATTTACGATCGACTTCCGTGCGTTATTCCAAAATTCCCGGGTTACCCGATGTCGATCTTCTAAAATTGCCCCTCTCTTTGCGGATTAACGAGGATTCCTCGCGTATTTTGAGGGAAAACTCGTTGCGCGTTTAACCGCGATCGAACGGTCGCGTAGAATCGTAGTTGAGCGACAGCTTGATAGAGGATAGCCGACGCGAATAATTTCATATTCGGCCGTTCCACTCGAAATCTTAGTTTCGTCCGCGTCCGATAATATCCCGCCTTAATTGCACCTGCATATTTAACGATCACGATTCCGTCTTGTCGTTCTTCTTACGAAATCCGCCATTAACGCGCCGCAAACGTATTAGTGCGTCTTTCGTACGATCGTCTTGCGTAAAATCGCAACGATAGCAGCGGGAAAAAAAATGCTCGGACACCGACATATCGACGAAACGATGTTAAAATTTAAAATGTAACATTGCAAAGCGACTTGTAATCCGAACAATTTAATATATTTAGAAAGAAATTATCCGTCAGAGCGTCTTCTCGAAATCTCTAGCGATCAAATCGCCAGAAACGAACCAGACCAGACAATGTGTTTCTCGCGAAAGACGAG
Source organism: Liostenogaster flavolineata (assembly GCA_025433975.1). Classification (NCBI taxonomy): domain Eukaryota; kingdom Metazoa; phylum Arthropoda; class Insecta; order Hymenoptera; family Vespidae; genus Liostenogaster; species Liostenogaster flavolineata. The sequence continues at coordinate 335,157 of JAITYT010000412.1, forward strand.
TGTAAACACCGAAGATACCTCGATTAATTAAACGATCCAAACGTCTCTCAGAGTTTCTTCAAACTAACGAAATCTGATAAAATCAGTTCGTTCCTATAATTTAACCGAAGCACGCAAATGGCGGCTAGACGTCGTTCTCGATTCTTCGATTGAACACGAAAGAACGCGACAGGGAAACGACGATGTCGAAGGCGATGAAAGAAAGGCGTCTACTCGAACGTCAGGCGCGTCTTACTAAGCTGTTATCATCGGAGGATAATAATAGACCCGTTTCCCTCTCGTAGACCGAGATATCGAACGCGATGCGGGGGACGTTGCGTACCTGCGTTCAGGAAGGTCAGTAAACAAGAAAGCGGGTCGCGTCGTCTATACTCCTTCGAGCAGCTCGATTTCTAGTGCCGCGCCTCGTTCTTCGGATTTCCGAGGCTCTAGGTCGCGCGAGAATCGATGTAAATGATTTTCAAGGGGTAGGTAGGGTATCGTAGAACGAAGGTATAAATAATCGAAAGATTACGAAAATCGAGCGCGTACCTATCACGCGACGTATTCCCGAAATTGCTTCGTTCCGTTTCAATTTCTTCGGGATTTAACGGTGGGTCACGAAAGGCAGATGCTAATCGAAGCATCGTCCTACGTCGAGACGCTCGTTCCTTTGCAGAATTAGCGCGCACGATACGATCGTACGAATCGAATGCTAATCGTACGCGATACCGATTTCGATAAAAATTGCGTCCAACGAGAAAATCGCTCTTTTACCGCGAGAAATTCGATATCCACGGCGAAAAAAATTTTCGCGATGAAAATCGTCGTTCGACGGACGTTTTGGATGCATTCGCGAACACGTCGTTATCCACGGGTCTTCCAAAGAGGATCACGCATCGTTCGTGTCTTGGCCGTTTTCTCGGCAGATTCGTTGATCGCGATAAAAACGCCTCTACCGATCTACGAAGAAGGCGGAAAGCGGGTGGACGTTGCAAGGAACGATTAATTTCCCGACCGTTCGGTGTCCGAAGACGACGCGAGATAAAGAGGACTACGGCTTACAAAAAAGGAAGGAAAGAGGAAAAAATCTCTCGATATCATTATCGTACGCCGCCGTGTGTTCGGAAAGACGCGAGAAAATGGGAGAAACGAAAGAAGCGATCTAGACACGTTCTCCGTGCGAGTGGAAAAAAAAGAGACAGAGACTCGTTAATTGATTAGAACCGAGAAAGACAGTATTTGCAAGAGAAGGAAGGAAGAAAGAAAGAAATAAAAACGAACCCAAAGACTATGATTGTGGTCGTGTTACGCGAAAGCGTCGGCGCGAATCACGACGAAGGGAACGATGTTTCGTCGCTCCTCGAACGACGGTGCTTTACGCATTAATTTATATACGAGGGTGGAGAAATACGGACCGATCTTCACAAAGTGCGATCAAAGGGTTGTATCTTATGGCTTCGAGAAGTGGTATCGAAACCTTCGTTAAATTCAAACTCGTATTTTTGATATTAAAACCTCGTAAGCTGCGACGCGATCACGTAATAATTATTAGGAAAGTCGTTTCATTTTTTAAATGATAAAACGTTGCTTTTTATTGTTTTATTTATGTTGTTTTTATGAAAAATCGTTAGGAAAAAACGAAATTAGTTTCCGAACAACCTAATATTATATTTCCTTGCGCGTGTCATTCGAGCATGGTAGCGATCGTGCGACCTTCAAACTGTATTTTAGCAAAATCTCCGAACCTACGAGAACTGGCGATTTTGACGCCAGTAACGAGTAAGAAGCGGAAAGACGCGAACGAAGTAACCGCGATTAGCGCGATGTACGCGCTTCGAAGAGCGATTAAAAGTTGAAGGAGTCAATAGTTGGAAGTTGTAGCGCAGGCCCTGTCAGATCGAACGGATTACGCGTGGAATCGATGGTGGAAGGTGAACGCGATCGCTCGAGGAATGAATCGATCGTTTCGAGTTTCCGCGTCGTTTATCGAGCATCGTTGTGACTTTAACATCGATGTCGTTCAATACGAACAAAGCGGACGATCGGCTTTAACCCTAGATTCATAAACATGCACGGGAAATACGCTATTCATAAACATTCGTCATATTATTTTGATGACAAACGTATTATTTTGATAATTTTTGTCTTATAGGATACAAGGAGCGATAAAACACACTTTAAATCTGAAAAGTTCTTTGTCAATCATTAATTCTCTGAAATGAAAATGAAGACGATAGTTATTCCGAGCAATCGACACGCAATAAACCACGGTGGTCCATACGCATGAATTTTTTACATCGGTTACGACAGAACCTCGTCATTCGACGTTTTCTATAATCGCAGTAGGCACACATTTTTTTCCGAGATCCACAGTGTTTACGTATTTTGCGCGGTCTATGAGACGAATGTTTTATGAATCTAGTGTTAAAGGACAGCCGAACGAAAAAAAATAGAATGTAATTTCAATCCCGTCGAAGAGCGGAAGTCGCGAACGTGTCGAGATGTCGCCGTGATGCGACGACACCGAGCCAAAACTTAATATCGGACGATCCACGGAAGATTGCACCGAGTCCTGGCAACGATACGACTCCGAGGAATAACCAGGACGATATAACGAGTTTTCCTTTGTTGCTCGAGTGGATCGTACGAACGATGACACGGCGATGAGGTTAAAATAAAAAGAGGGAAAAAAGTAGAATAAAAGAGAGAAAAAATTGGGACGGCGGCTAGATGCGTCTATCGCATTTCAGCAAAATGGGTTAGTCAGGTTGGCAGTGTCGCGAATATCGTTCGATGCTGATGCACCCACGGTCGCATAAATCTCATGGTGAACGCGAAAAGTGTCGAGGTCGACGTGGGAACAGGGAATAAAATTACGCGTGCGTGTGCCTATTTAGCGAACGTATACCTACGACTTACTGCGATACGGTTTGTCACGGTCAAACGCAACGAAAAGTCTATTTCGTGTACCAGACGAATGGCGAGTACTCTCGCAGTGGTGCTACGAGGTACTTGGTTTTTTTTTCTATATCGTGCTGCTCAGTTTTCTCCTAATTTCTTTATCGATTGGAGTCGCATCAGTCGGATGAGTTAAAGCGACAAAATTTGATAGTCCGATATAGATCGAAATCTTAGTACGAGACTCTCGTCGCTGACGAACGTAGAGTAAAGGTGGGGATGGATAAACGTTGGGACCAGCTAAAAATGGGACGAACGATAGGTACGACGAAGGTAAGAAAAATCATCTTTTAAGTGAAAATATTTTATTATGCGAGGAATTCTCTTACATATAATCTAGCGGCGATATAGTCGCCGTCTAAATACTCATAGGTACGTGGTAGTGGAAGTTCGGTAGTCCTGACTAGACTTAACTAGATTGGTCCTTCGAGGTAACGACGTTGGAGCTCAAAGGTGGGTAAAAGGAGAAAAGATCGTGGTTGGGGAAAAATGATTGGACCTAAACGGTCGCTTTTTGCGTAATTAACTCGTCCTCGCTTATCGAAGAGACTCGTCGGTCAACTAAAAATGTGTACCTCCAACGATAAGGAAGGAAAGAAAGGAAAAAGAGAAAAGGCAAATTGTAATAACGGGCATTCCTTAATTAATTAGAAGAAAACAGTTCGAATTTTTCCCTCTTTCGGAGATCGATCCTCTCGTACTTGCGAATCTGTAAGGTAAAATTCGCATTTCGACAAATTATCGCGAGAAAGGAGAAAGGATGTAATTATTTTACTTCAATGCGCTCGGCAGACGTCGCATCGTCGATACGCTACATTTCGTTCTATCGATTCGACGCGTATTGCGCACCTTACAATTTTACCAACTACGGTAGGAAAAATCGATCCTTACGCTACGTAAAATCGCAGAGAGTAATCCCTATATACGTGATATCGTCGATGCGTTTGCGACGATGTCGAGATTCGCGAGACGAAAATACGCGCGCTGCAGACGCATCGATAAGCATCATATCATAAACGCAGCTGATCGGAAAACTCGAAGTTTCCTCGATCTTCGTCGTGACGTCACGACGTACACATTTTTTTTCTCACAGCACACGACATTCCTCTCGATCCTAGAATACGATTAACCTCCTAAAGTACACCTAATACCGTACCTAATCGACTCGTCGCAAGCGAGTATAAGAATGTATTAAAGTACGCGGAGTCGTTCGAGCGTTAATCGCGTACGGTTATTCGTCCTCTTATGATAACGATTATAAGTGCTAGAAAAATCCTCCGTTAAAGATAGCAATTTTTTTCTACAATGACATTTGGACCCTCGATAGCTTCAAGCGTCGCTAACAATCCGTTCGATTTCGCGATTCTTACGACTCTGTAATTAATAAAGAGAAAAGAAAAGAAGTAACTCGGATCGACTTCGGTGGAAAATTATAATATTTCGACGAGCTTGCGACTTTACAGCTCTCCTCGAATGGCTCCGTGGCATCGTAAAAAAAAGAGCTACTCTCGAAGACACGATCATGGAAAACGTAATTTCTTTCTATAATCAAACGTCACGTCGCGAGGTATACGTGTTTAAATTCTAATTATTGTTGCAAAGAAAAAACGTATTATAAATCAACCGTATAGTGGAGAAATGTCCTGGATCGATCGACGATTAACTACATCAAACGTGAAAAACTCGATCGATCGATCGATCGATCCTTTTCTTCGATCTCTAGGAAAATATTCCTCGTGAAAGGCTCACGATTCAAACGAGAAAGCTTATCAATATCGCGAATGGAAAAGCAATATCCACGATGAGATTCTTTCACGAAAAACGTCGGGATGGCGGACTGGACCTTTTCCAAATCCGGCCGGAACGCGCCTGAAATCTATATCCACGCTCGCCACCGACACTCCGCTTCTCTCTGCCTTCTTCTTTTCTTCCTTGCCGCGTAAAATCCGTCGCGATCGCCGGCTACTTCTTCCCTCACCTTTAATCTTCCACTCGTCGCTTTGGCCCTTTTCGACGAAGCTCCGGATTACGACGAGGAGCGCGCGCGAAATCGTCGTCGGAACTTACATTCGAATCGCGAGCGATACGAGGCTAAGTAGCGAAATCGAGAAGGAGGACGACGCTTCCCAGGCAGCTGAGAAAAATGTGGCCCCATGATCGTGGAATCGATAAATCGCGCCTCGCTCGATGTCCGATGGTCGATGCTCGCTCATGGTCGCGGCATAACGGGAGATAAACGTCGGTGGTACGGCCATTTCTTAAAATATCGCTGCTGCCCGAGCGAGGAGAAAAGAAAAGACCGATGGAGGAAGGAAAGAAGGGAAATAGGAACGTTCGAGTCGGAACCACCACAGTTTCGGACGAATGCTTCCAATCGGCGACCACGGGGATTTATCAAAAGATTAACTCGACTCGCTTCGATGCTAACGCCATTAAACCCTTCCTTCGAATTTCGCTCCTTAGATCGAATCGTCCGATCTGTATCGTTCTTACTTTCTCTCTCTTTCCCTCTCGTTGTCTATAATAGCAAATACGAACACGAACCGCGTAGAAGAATTTTCCAACGATTTTATTTGATCTTTTTAAAAAGCTAAATGTCGATGAAGATCTATCGACCCGTTTGACGGATTATTCTACGAGCAACGACGAGTATGATCGATCCAAACGACGATTTTTGTTTCGAGTCGATGCGTAGGGCAAACATTTACAGCGCGTACGCGCCGCTGAAGGATCGCGCGCACGACTCCTTCGTTGGAAGAAGATCTTGCCCTTAACGAACGACGCCGTTAACACGTTGCCGACGAGCGAAGTTTCGCAGAAGCGCTGCCGCGTCGTGGCCACTATATAATGATATAATAGCGCGCTATTATTAGCGTACGATTACGACGACGCTGCGTCTCCGAAAATTCGATGGAAATCGGTTACGAAGAGCGAATATATTCTCTTCGAGAAAACAACCGAACTTCCGACGTCGTGGAAAGAATCGTCGCAACGCGATTGCGTGACAAGTTTCCCATTTCTCATCGGCAACGAGTCAATCGTCATGAACGATCAACGAACCGAAAAGCCTCGTTTGCGCGTGTTTGTTCAATTCAGAAGCCGATCGTAACTCAAAAGAGTTACAATTTTAATTTGTAA
>JAITYT010000412.1:360090-386683 GCA_025433975.1 Liostenogaster flavolineata
GAAGGAGACGAGACGAGCGTCCCTCTTAAAACGAACGACTCTGACGAGGGACGTCCTTTCGTAGACGCCTACGCTTTCGTTTTGTATTTAAGGAATTTTCTCTCTTTCTAAATGGTGTTCCTTCGAAATATCGCGATGCCACGTGCGAATGAACGATGTCGCGCGAGCGAAATATAACGAAGTGCTATTTTATCGCGGAATAACTTTTCACTTGTTTCGAAGATCGTTTAAATTTTGCTCGCGTCGGGTATATCGTTAAAACGAAAAGTTCCAAGGTGAAGGTACGAAACGTTATTTACTTCGTAGCTTCCTTTCGATACGAATTTACCACTATCGATTGGACAAACGATCAATCACGAGTCGTATACGACGAACGAATAAAAAAATAATAATAAATCGACTACATCTATCTTCATCGCCGGGATACGCGTCAACGTATCAAAAGTGAACGTTCCTTTGTCGTATCGGTTATAATCGTTTTTCCACCCGATCCCTGGGATTAAGCGTGTGGGGAAAAAAGAAGATCCACCGTTGCTATAGAGCGTCGTTTCGATGGAGAAGCGACGTTGAAACTTCAGCGTGGAAATAAAACCGTAGAATAAAATCTAATCGGTAAATAATATTATTTTTTTACGCAAGCAGCGTTACGAGAGTCGAAACCGCGTAACGAGATATCTTGGCTCGATCCCTCGAGGGATTTTGCCTCGAGTCAACTTGGCCCTGGGAGGCGTTAAAGCCGGACTCGCGATTCGGTCGCACGGATCGGCCTCGTTGCGACATCGTTTCGTTCGATGCATCCGACAAAAATCAGTACACACGCCACGAGAGGAAGAGAGATGCACGCTTACGTCGTTATAAAACCGTGGTATCGCGTATCCACGACGCAAAGTTGACCGATTTTTTCGTAATGGTCGCGAGAATCGCGCTCGTAAAATCACCGCGATGCGTCCTGCGTGATGAGACGTCGTAGTTGCGTAAAAGCATCGTCGCCTTGCGTTTTACGATGGTCGTTTCGAGAGAGGGCGAGACGATCAAGACGGCCGAAACCGTTTCAAAATGAATAATTATTATTGGAATAATAGCTTTGACGGGGTACTTAATGGCTTTTCGGAAGACATGCGCATCCTTGATTTCAAGTCGTTCCTACGAGTGATTAAACGTCGTTGAACGATAATATCTGAGCGAGTGATGGACGATGAAATCTATCTTTCGTCTGTTTGTAAAAGAACCGTCCGTTCTTTTATTCTCCCGACGAGCAATTTGAGTTGAACCGACTCGTGCGTAATTTTAAATCGTGCTCGGTGACATCAGGATATTCGCGACACTGCGTCTAAAGGGGGGCATATCTGCGTCATATTTTGAACGTACCGATATTTTATGGTTTTCATTTGGATCCAGTAGGCCCAGCGGACGACAATAGATCGTCAGAGAAACAGCCTCTCCCGTGGGGAATATCCACAAAGCCGAGAGAACTCGATCGACCTTTTCTGTACGGCAGTTTCGGCCAGCAAGGGCTGCCACTGCGCGAGTATGGCGTTTCATTCAATATCGGTATATTGAAATCGTAGAAAATCATTTTACTTCAACGAAGTTGGACAACGTCACGTGCGAAAGGTCGAAGAAACGCTAAAAAGCCTAGATGTCGCTAAAGCTAGCAAAGCATCGCTCGTGAACGACTAACGAAGCCAAGCAAAGTACGAGATACGCGATCGTCTCGATTGGCTAGAGAATAATTCGCTAATTCCGTGGAAAGGAACAATCCGCGACTCGATCGATTAAATTTGATTAAAGCGAGGAGAGCGTTAATCGCGTCGCCGTCGAAGTCACTTCTTGAGCCCGCCTCTTCGCTTTTGTGAATTATACAGCAACGAACGGCAGCGTGGCCTGCGTCCTGGCCAACGTACACGCATACGTAATCGAGAAGCCGGAGTTAACCGGAGGGCCGAGCCTCCACGGTCCATAACCCTCGAGACGAGGGCAGCTTCGGAGCCAAGCGCAATTGGAGAAACAACAACTCTACCAGGTCCTGGAAGCCGGTTGGCAAGCGCTGCGAGCATCATCAGTCGCGAACAAACCAATTAATGGCGCTAACGGTAACTCGCTCGTCTCGCAGGGAAACGAAAGCAGCGCCCAACTGACCACCGCTCTCCCTCCTATAACCATTCGTCTATCTCATACATTCGACATCGCGCTTCTCTCCAGCCATCCATCGATAGTCAGGACCGACCCCGACGTAGAAAATCCGTGATATCGTTTTAATATCGAGCCGTCAGCCTGCTGCGTATATTTACACCGCCACCTCCTCCTTTTGTTACTCGATGTCCGACCAGTCGTTGCGCTCGGTCTCCCGCAATGGCGAGTTCGAAACTTCCTCCTGCTTTCTCCTTTTGCCCCACTTGACGAAGTTCCTCCGATTCGTTCGCACCTCGCGTCCCTGATAAGTTTTCAAGTTGCTTTCGCGCGAGGGATGATATCGCTCCAGCGCGATATATACGTCGCTCGTTCGGCCTACGCGGATCCTGCGTCGACGTTTTTCTCGCCGGAGAGATCCGAAAGACCGGCCACCCTCCGTGAACGAAAATCCACGAGACTCCCTATCGTAAACTGTAAATCCTCCAACGAAGCGCGATAATTCACGAGACGTCGATACCACATATAAATCAATACGTGTAACGTAAGTGCGATTGGACCGGCGTCGTCGTACACGGTGTCCCTGAAGTAGTACGAATCGAGCTTCGGTCGCCGGGCTTCGGCGAGAGAGAGAGAGAGAGAGAACGACGCCACCAACACCGGCACCTTGGCTGTCAAAGCTGCGAGGCAGCCTTTTGCCCGCCAGGGAAATTAATCGACACGGTGGGACTCCGAAATCCGGAACAGGCTGATCGATGAGTGGACTGAAGACAAAGAGTCTTGCCTAACGACAAAGGCTAGGGCACGAAAGCTCGCGAATGGCGTTGCTCTGCCGACTCCATCGTCCTTATTCTCACCCCACGCACGATCCGGGAAAGAAATACCTACGTTTCCCAAAACGACAAATCGGTTCTTGTCCAGCCTCGCCTTCGATGACTCTCCAAAGGCAAGATAGAGCCCAAGATGCCCTTTGAACTGTCGTCGTTTTAGACAGGGCGCTAAAATTTGTCTCGCGTGTCGACGCCGATAAATATCCGATCGAACGTGAACTCGAACTCGTCGTGCGTAATCGTCGCTAAATCTGGTAATTACTGGCGTGGTCGAAGGGAACGTTCAATCGAGAGATCGAAAAGTGTCTGTCGGACGACCTCGAAAGAACGGCGAGATACGGGCCGCGTAACGTCGTTTCGAGGATGATACTCCTTTTACCGACGTACACCGAGCGATAAGCCATAAGAAGTGTGAGTGAGAGAGAGAGAGAAGGAAAAAAGAAATAAAATGGGAAAACGTAAAAGAAGAGGCGTAGGGGACGAAAGAGAAAGGACAAAAAGGGCAAAGTGAACGAGCGGAGAGTAGGACAAATCGGAAACTTTATCACGGAGAATGGAGGCGAATGGAACGGAGAGTCGGAACAATGCGACTTTAACGAAACGTTTTCGATACGCCGTAGCTCCGAACGATGCGATAGGATAGAAGGTTGTGTGATATACGACCGATCGACGTATCGTGCGTCGCGACGCCACGCGATCCCTTTATGAGCAATCTCGACGAATCCCTTTAACGCGACTCTTTCTACTGGCGTGCCCCCGGCTATCAAGCTCGATCGCGTACGTATCGGAGGACGAAATCGTCCAAGCCAGGATTAAATCGTTCCGATAGCGAATTTATCTCCTCTCTTTGGTCGTAATCGTGACTGAATCTCCTTTTTGTCTCGCATAATCGAGAGGAAATATCGTTCAATCGAAAGGAATTTATAATCAAAGCGAAAGGACTGACGAACCTTCGCAGTGGCACAGAGAGGCCACGTCTTCGTTAAGAAAGAAAATTTCAAGATCAATCGTTGAGTAATTACATTTTTTCAGACGCGAATTTACGAGCGTGTCTTTTAACCCCATACGTTCGACGTACAAACCTTATCGTCCATTTAGGATTCCGTTTTTTATATGTATATAACTCTATAATTAGACGTTAAAATTTGGTAGACGTGGTTCATAAACTTTTTGAGATAGAGCATTTAAATGAAGGTAGTGCTCGAACCATATATATTAATATATATAATATTTTGGACAAATTTAAATATCGCCATAGGAGTTAAATCCTCAAATACTAAATGACGGCTTGAGGGGTTAATGGCTTCGGACACGTCGCGCGTTATAACTGGTTTGCTTCTTAAATATCTTTAATTTATTAAATAAAGATCGAAGTTTTGTCAAACGATGCAATACGATTATGTTTCGAATTACACAGAAACGCCGAAAAAACTCGTTCAACCTCGAGAAAAAAAAAGATGCTTGAAAGTGTTAAATTTGCGGATCTCTCGAGCGTTCGAAGAATCTTTTCCAGAGAACCCGGACGTTACGAGGGAAACGTGAAATACGAGAGATCGTTTCTTTCGAGCGACAAGTCGAGATAACGATATTTATCTTCCTCGTCGTTACAAAAGGAGTAATAATTTCTATTTCACGATGGATCGTTTCCCGCAGCGGGTTGAAACTTCGTTCTACGCGCTCGCGCGCGTACACGTGTGTGCGAGTGTGCGTTCGCCATCGACCGTACGACACGCGAAAGAAAAAGAGAGGAGAATGAAGAAAGACGAACGCTTTGTATCCTCGAGTTCCATCGCTACCGCTCCGACGAGTATTATCGTAACGCGCGTTGAACGAGGCTGCAACGGTGGAATAGCACCTAGAATCTGTTTTTCCAGTTAAAACGGTCGACATTTGTGGGAGCTACGTCTCTCAAGGCGGCACCTTCGTAGCTCGCCTTGAGCTTCGGGGTGGAAAAAGGGATCGAAACGAGCGGCAACGTCTCCCCTTTTCACGACCCCACGAGCACACGACTCGAAAGCAATCTATCAGACATACGCGCAAGTGATCACGGGATAAGTGGCAAGGCGTGTCTGCTGCTCAAATATTTTCCGATTGTCCACCGTAGGCGTACGGTCTTTGACGAGGAATGCACTCAGTTCGCCTTTCTCGAGGGTGTTTCTTTTTTCTTTATGCTCGAAATTCCGTATCGTCGAGACACAACGCCCCCGTTTCTACGCCGTGGAAAATTTAACGAGATCGGTGTCGCGCGAGAGCGCCACTAAATTCGCGCGAGCGTCGATATCGTACCAAGACTACCATCAGACCCCCTCGAGCTTTCCGTGAAATATTTTTCTCGTCGATGTTTTACGATCCCTTCCTTTGATGCCATTCAAAGACGAGAATCTCGAAGAAAGTGACTTTTCTCGAAAACAAAAGGAAATTCCTATCGGAGATTTAAAAATCGACGACCTTGGCCAGTGCCACGTGTTACAGTTTGCAGCTCATTAGCGGAAGTTCGACGCAAGGGTGGGACGTTGTATTCTTCGGGAACATGGAGGTCGTTATCGGGAATTGAGTAACGATATCGAGGCGAACAGGAGGAGGCTGCGAGGATAAGAAAAGAAAATCGTGGAAAATGTCGACGTCTCGTGGTACCACTTCGTGTTTGTTGGCTTTTAAATTTGTCCCTTGCTCTTTCTCGTTCCTTACCCGATTATTCTCTAGTCGCAGTGCGATAAGTCGAGTAGAAAGAGAACGAGACGGGATATAATAACGACTTCGTTTTCAGTTAGGCGCAACGATCGTCGAGAAACGGTGGATAAAATCGAGACAAGGACGTGTTCGTTCTGCAACGGAGCGCTAGTTCGTAGTAGCGAGGAATACGAAGAGAAGATAATGCCAAAAAAAGGATTGCGTCGGATTCTTGGACGCCGTTCAAGGGAGTAGATACGTTTAACTGCTATCCATATCGAGCGGAATATTATGCAGCAGCCGTAAGAGGATCCAAGGAGTACTAGCTGCAAGATGCAGTATTGTTATGTCTATTGAGTTGTTTGGAAAGTCTCCATGATAAAAAATATTACATCGTAAATATTTATAAATTTAAAGAACTCGGCTACCCGGCGAAGACTTTTCGAACAACCCAATATATACGTATGTGTACACTTAGGTATTTCTTCGATGACGAATATAAGATCACCACGATCAACGAACTCGTAAGAAATTTAAAATACGATCTAGAAGGAACGAGAAAGCTTACGCGTGACGTTCGATTTGTTTTTATCGAAATAAGGTAGAAAAAGGTCGAGGAAAGGTAGACGATTGCGATGGAAGAACGTAAATCGTACGTGTGCTCAAATCGTATAACTCGTCAGGAATGTTTAACCATTTTAGTGTCAGAAAAGTAGACTGCGTAGAGCAGAGAAAACGCAATTTTCGTTTAAGTAGCGTGCCTACTAGATTGTCGGCAAAAATAAACATTTCTAATGCCATTTTGAAGTAGAAACATTAATCGCTAACATTCGGTTACCAGGTGACATTTTTTGCATAGACAAATGCTTTTTAATAACGAGATTAAAATGAAACAAGATGAGTTTTTACAAGAGTATTTCAAAACAGAACGACGAACGACGTAAACAGAATTACGAATTGGAATTACATTAGGATTAGGTACAATTAAAATGACAACAATAACGATTCGACGAACTATGACACTCTCTTTTTTTTATTATTTGTTTACCTACGAGTCTTAAATTGATACTCTAGACAGTATCAGTTCGTAACCGATCGTCGACGCGTTAACATCGGTGAAATAATACTCGTAATTCCGATGCATTTTTCGTGTCGTGTCGCGCCATAAACTGAAGTAAAGTGAAATGACACTGCAGTGCAAGTGATTGCAAGTGAACTGCAAGGAAATTCCTGGGAATACCAGCAACTTGGAGGAGTCGCCACCAAAGACTTGCCAACCGAACGTCGCCTTTCCTGCCTCTTTAAGGTATCGAGTGAGTGAGCACGAACTAACTAATAATTTATTAAGCGATTCGTAATATAATTTTGCATAATGCATTTTAAAACGAAGCACGATGCATTAGCCGACGTCATAATTTACACATTGATATCGTCTTCCCTATTTTTTCTCATTCTTAGTACAAGCATCAAAGCACCGATCAAGAAATATATCGAAGGCTTTCGGTCTATACGTGAACGGTAGAGTCGAATTTTTGTCGTATTGTTAAATTGGGTTCCTCGACAATAGCATTCGTCTAACTAGATGATCTTCCATAAACGATCCCCTCAAATATAACAATGTAGACGAGAAATTATTAATTTTTTGTTTGTAACTTTCTTTAATTGTTTATATAATAACTGAATTTTTTAAAAAACGATAGTTCGCGTAGAAAAGAGTCGACAGCTTTCATATCCCATCTATTACATGCTTTGCTTTCTTGCTGTAAATAATCATTTTTTATAACAATCGATAAATGTCAGCTGCACTTTAGTATAATATAGAGTGATTATGAAACACGTATGAAAATTCATATCGCTTTATTTTATTTTCGTTATTAAAAAGCTCTTATGTAAACAAAAATGACACGTGGCGACACCTTTGAACGGTTAATGTTTCTACTTCATAAGAAATATTTATTATTGTTTTTGTTGTGTTTCGAGGACGAATTTTTTTTAAATCAAGTATGATACAACCCTTCGTGTTCTTGTCGAAAAAGGATGGAATCTATTTATACACGGTACTCGACAAGTGTAACGATGTGTATTGCTTGGGACGTATTTACAGAAAATATTTGCTGTGGATCCCAATGGATAGCTATCCTCGATGTAGTAGTAAGAAAACAATGCGCATTTCTTCGCGAATGAATAGTCGTTATCTCGTATTTGACGTCTAATGAACGAAAAAGACGAAGAAAAAAATACAGTTCTCGACAATTTTTACAAATTAATCATTCGTTGTTGAAATAAAAAATTGAGTGCAATTGATTTCTTTACTTGCATGATCAAATTTAAAACAGACTTGTATATGCGATATTAAAAGTGGCGAGCTATCAAAAATTCGTTAATTATGATTGATAATTAATAATAATCTACTGTATTACAGCTATAATAATAATACAGCATAATAAGCTACTGCATATACAGTATTTTCGCTTTGCTCTAGTGAGTCGCTACTGTATATGCAGTACATAATCTTTCTTTAATTTTCGTAGTCAACACGATAACAAAAATTGTAAGTAAAATTATCTATCTAATCTACACTCATCATAGATACAAAGATCTGAGTTCCACTTTTTCATTATTAATATTGCTAACACGGTATTACTACAATGAATCAAATTATAATACTATATAGAAAATTTTAAGTTAAAACTGAAGACTGTAGACAGCAAGCACTGTCGATGCAGTGTTTTTTCTATTTTCCTTCGTACCATTATGTTTTTAGTGTTTACGTGTAAGATGTATCAAAAAACCGTTGTTCGATCTCATCTAACAAACATTAAAATTAAGTTTAGGCAAAGTGCTCAAATCAACACCCTATACAAATTCAGGCGGTCTCCGAACGTATAAAGATTCTTTAGCAACGAAAAAGTAAAGATCGTGATTTTCTAAATTATTTTAATAGATACCATTGCAGTTTTTATTCCATTAGAATATTCGTGATACAAATGATTGGTTTTCTAAAGAAATTACCATTCATTCTTAATTAAGATTCAAAATTTTCATTAATCGAATACTCTTTGACTATATTCAGTAACAATGAACAAGGTTGTGTCTAACTGTAACGTACTATATATAAATGCTATGTTAGATTTTTCATTAATTTCTTGGTTTTTTACTTTATCATGACTTTTAAAGAGCACGATCATTCCTAGCCCAACTTAAATATATGCAATATATCAATAGATAGAGAATACAGTAGACCAAACAAATATACAACTTATTCTTGTACAAAGTCAAGAGTACTTTAATATTGTACAATTATTTATAACTGTTGAGTCCTAAAATATTCCTGTACAGATAAAATATAGCATTAAGAATTGTAAGATTATTTAACTTACATGTTTCGCTGCTGTCAAATCTCCAAAGTTCTTTAATGTTCTTTATCGCGATCGTCCGTAGATTTCTTCGCTGTCCTTTCAAAATGTTCTTGCGCAATTTCTCGAAAAGACACACATTTTATACAAAAAATTCTTCACGAATCTAACCTTAAATGAACATTGTTGGATTTAGAAACGACAAATTGTTACGGAGATTCTTTCAATTAAATTACTATACATAATTTAAGCACGAGTAGAATAAGAAAGCAAATATATTTAATTCTTTGGAGAAACAATGTTTTAAA
This sequence comes from Liostenogaster flavolineata, assembly GCA_025433975.1. Taxonomy (NCBI): domain Eukaryota; kingdom Metazoa; phylum Arthropoda; class Insecta; order Hymenoptera; family Vespidae; genus Liostenogaster; species Liostenogaster flavolineata. The sequence continues at coordinate 369,385 of JAITYT010000412.1, forward strand.
AAAACTAGTAAGAAATAATTACAAATCGCGATCAACAGCAACGATATCACTTCACCGCATAATTGGACATGATGGAGTCATCTTTCGGTTAAAAGTAGAACCAAGAGTAAATACGCCATCTATAGGAGTATTTAGTGAATTATTAAGTACTGAATTTAAGTATTAGTGGTTGGTTGGTACCTCAGCAACCACAAATAATTATTAAGGTGTGTATTGTTAATAAAATTAATTAATCTAGTATATATTGTGTTAGTCAATACAATCTCTTGCTTTTATCACAGGTGACTTAATGCTGCTATATATTTAAACGTTTCTTTTCGTTTCGATAGATGGATTACCTAACCAAAACCTAATCGTAACCTAAAAAATTATTATCGAATATGTTTTAAAAAACTGTACAATTAATGGAATTGCTAAATTGTTATAAGGGATGAAAAATGAAAGATAAAGAGACACATTTTTGTGCCGTATTATTACACTACATTCCAATAAAGATAGGAATACTGTGCAAACTCATAAAGAGATAAGTTTATGATAAAGATGCTGTAATTGCATGTGCCAACTTTAATTTACGAAGTTTCGCACTGAAAATTTCTCTATCGAAAACAGTATATGTTTTCTAATCTAATATATCAAGCACAGGATTACAATGAAATGTCTTCGCACAAGTTAGAGTACGTACATAGATCGATACATCATATGAGTATCGCATAAACAAAGAAAGTACGATGAATTGAATCTTCGACTATGTTTCACTGCTCAAATATAATAAGTACCGCTGTGTTCTTTACATTTCTGATTCTTTTTGAATGGTAAACAGGTGAAAGGTATATTTCGTAAGGATATTGAATACTTCGGATCAAAAAGAAATGACGAACCGTTAGTAATCTTCTTAAAGGAAGAAAAGTTGACAATTGCTTGTAAATTCGTCCAAAGGAGTTTCTTCTTTGAACAAGAGAAAATGAAAGTAAGACATTGTTTGATAGTATCATATTAATATTACCTGCAAGATAGCAAAAGATTGTAAAAATAGCAATAATATTTTCAGTTAATTAAATAGATTGAAAATTAACAAGTCATCGTTAATGCTTTAAGCGTCACATCAGCTACCAATGATCAACAATGTTCCATTTACATTATACTGTAAATCCAGCATAATGTAAATGAAGTTTACAATTGACCTGTACGAACCAATGTGGCATTTACAGCATTAGTACAGTATTCTAATATATTTTTAAAATTGATTAATTAACTCTTTACATTCAACACGGTTTTCTGCTATTACCTACCAGCAACTCTAGCAAATTTTCAAAATGAAGTGCTTAGCAAAGGGAATTTTTAATTTGTTTTATTTAGTTTCTTCTACTAATATTATGTAACTTACAATCCTGTCCAACTGATTTATGTTTCCTCTAATTTTTTTCATTCCTATTCATCTACAAGATTTACCTGTATATACCAGAGTGCTTTCTATCAAATAAAATTAATGTATATATTGTACATACACGGATATTATGATTTTCATTTTCTGGCATGCAAACCTACTCAATTTCTTATTATTTTTATCACGGTTCATATTTTTTTTTTTTCTTCCTACTATACATAATATCTTATATAAATATAATGAATTTTCATAAACCTGGATTCTCCTCTTCACCTTAAAAGTAATGTTTTGATATTTTTTGCCATGTAGGGTTATGTTGTAAAGACCAAAGCTTAGTTAAAGTTCACGTTAAGCTAAGTAATGCTGATTATACAAGCATTTTATAACTTTTTTTTGCAACGATCAACAGAAGTTGATAGCGCAAATACATCAAAAAGAAAATATTTATGTACGTATATTTGTAAATACATTATATTTTTTACTAACACTTTAAAGAAACTAAGGAAACATTCGATTTTAATTGGTTCTTTTTCTATTTCAAGATGGCTGCGCCCATTCGTTAACCTTCTTGTTATGGCGACTAAATCATTAAATAAATTATTACTTTTGTAAAACCTCTCGATTTACAAAATGTTACAAACTAACTCGCATGCGTTACAAATATACTTCTAATAGGATTGTACATATTATAAAGATACTCGGAATCGATTTACAATGATGGTAATACGCATTACTAGTAATCGTTAGACATTATCTTTAAGCTTGTATCATTCTTGTGACGTAAACAAGATAATTCAGAAGACATTATCATGAATAAATTAAGGTTGGGGTCAGAGTATATTCCTTTAGCAGAAGAAGACATGACGAGAATTCGAGCTATTATCCCATTTTCAAGAGTAGCATGGTTTACAGTATCTATGCCGTTATTTGCGTTTATTTTTTGTATTATTTGGTCCATCGTATATAATTTTGAGCATTCTACTGCTACTCACTGCAAGGTACGTAACGTATTTGTTAATATAGTGGTTGAATGTAAAATTGATTACATATGACTTGAACTATCATTGAAAAAGTATTGTAAAATATATTCTTATTAAAAGTCGTATAAATGATTATTTAAAAGTCTCACAAATTGTTGAATATAGGTTTACAATGTACTGCCATCCGTCTCTGCAGCAATCGGACATTATAGACCACAGAGGGATATGTGGAAATTAGCTATCTCTGTGCAAGCTGTTACTAGAATTTTAGTTCTTGTAATGTATTATCGTTACTACAAAGAACATATCTATAGATGGGCACAATATATAACTAATATAGCTTTATTTACATATACTTTGGAAAACATATCTCTAGTAACGTTAAGTTTTTGGACTTCCGATGCTAATTATGGTTCGTATAAAGTCATACGTATGCGCTTATGTAAAAATGTACGAATATTTTGTACGAAACGTTCGTTTTAAATTTCTAATTAAACTGTTTCAGCATTTCATAAGTTATCTTTTATAACATTTTTGTCAATGTCGTGTATTCACATGCCTGTATCGTATTACCTCATGAGAAACTGTCGTAATATATCCAGAGACGTATCAGAAACTACATCTATTAAATGGAAATGGAGGTCGATGATGTTAAACATACTTTCTATGTTTCTCGCGTGTTATTTCTTTTATAGACACAACAAGTACTGCGAACCATTAGGTGAGCGAAATATTATTCTACATTCTTGTTATGATTACGTCTATGTTTTAAAAAAACACAAAATATTACCTCACGGAGACAAATAAACAATTCTTTATTCCAGTATATTCAATGTTTGCGTTGTCAGAGTATGGCGTAGTTCTGTCGAATATGTTATTTCACTCGACGGCAGCATGGGATTTTGCAACATCTCATGTTATGATATCTGGTAACGGTGTTAGACTTATTTAAATTTCTATTATGGTGGATATCTCAAGTAAATCATATATACTTAAAATATCCCGTTTGATCGATATAATTACATATCTTTGGAACTTTTGTCCAAAGTACTTTATATATTGCAATTAATTTGCTAACGTATACATATCTACAATGACGTGCCAGTAATATTGCGAACAAAAATTGCAAATATATAATGCAATAAAAATTCACGATAATCTTCTTATATCTAAAATTGTGTAGAAAAATAAGAGTAGTAATTTATATTGTACATATACAACCAAACATAGGTCAATTTAATAGCTTAATTTTAGACAAATATTAGATGTGTGTTTATTTTAAAAATATCAACCTCAAGTACAATTGTTCCTCATTTTCGCCAGATTTACAAATATCTTCATAAATTATTTATATAAAATAGTATGCATATACATATACATGTATGTGACTACATACGTGTACAGGTGTATATTTCTATACGTATGTTTAAGAATGAAATATTTAATACAATATGTTGCTCAATATACAAGCAAATGTATATTTCGTTTCTATGATCATTAAATGCTTCTTCGATCTTTTTCCCTGATTAATATAAATTAATTTTATGCAATGTATAAAGAATATAATAAAAGTATGTTGTTTTCAAAAGTTATCGTTATACGTAACTATAACGTTTCGTTGTTGTCTTTATAAATTTTCTAGATTGTATGGACAATATAAGGCAAATATATCGTCCTCAGAATTAATAGTTGTATACAAATATTGTCCACGTATCAAAACAAATTTGCTCATTCTTGATCAAATGCGTTTGATAATGTTTGTATTGTGTAATATTAAAGCGTGCTTATCTTTTCTTCAAGGCATCAAAATTTAAATTCAGTCTCGAGTTTGTTAGCGATGAATTTTGCTATAGCCATACTACTGGTTGCAGCAGGTGAGGGCGCGTTTCGACAGTGAAGTACTCTACTACCGATAGTAGCGGTGCCAGTACCACCGTCAAAGACAAAATCGTCTACTAACTTACCATTCTTGTCCAATGCTTGTGCTCTAACACCAGCAGGACCTCTGTCGAAAAAGTACAAATATATCGATTGCCTTATACTTTACTGTTCCTGTGTAAACTAAATTTACCTTTTTACGTCCTTATATGTGACTTCAGGTATGAATTTTTGAAGATCTTTTACCGCCAATGGATAAAATATAGACTTGATCATTTCCTTGCAACCAGGAATGAAATATCGTAAACATAGTTTATAAAGTCCTGGGAACTTCGCCATTTCTATGCAATCCTTTATATTAACATTAGTCCATCTACGCAAATGGAATTACATGTCCGTTACGTACGTGTTTCTCGTACTGTATCTTCTTTACGTGATTGATATCGATACATTACTTGTAACCTTCTCTAGCTAACGCCAGTACAGCATTGGGACCCAGCCATATATCGCCGTTTATTCTAGGCGTGAAGTGAACACCTAGGAATGGAAATCGAGGGTCGGGAACTGGATATATGTTTGTCGTACATAGATTTGTCTTGCTATCATGTAGAAGAAGATATTCCCCACGGAATGGAATAATTCGTGGATTAACATCGCATCCTGTCATAACTGCTAAACGGTCGGAGTGTAACCCAGCACACGTTAGGACGTATCTCGTTGGAAGACACTAAAATAAGATGCGATAATACACGTATTAAGTTACTATAGCGCAGTTTAGGAGATATTTCGATCGATAGAATATACACTCACCTTAGTTTTGGATTGAACCGATATTGGAGCCAAATTTGCCCTTGCTTTCGATTCCGTCATTTCTGAGAAACCGGTGACTTCGTAATTCAAAAATACTTCGCCGCCCATTTTTCGAAAGTCTTCCGCGAAATGCTTGCAAACTAAGCCCCAATCAACTATACCCGTCCACGGCGACCAGATAGCTTTTTCTCCCTGACGATAAAACATTTCGTTAAATTATTTGCATATACGTGCAGTCATACGTCATGTTTTTTTACCGTTTCTTTTTTTTTCGTAAACACGAGGACTACGGGTCAATAACTCTGCCTTGTGAAAACAATATACCTGGCATTTTGGTTCGTATTTGTGAATACATTCTTTCTCAACGAGTTGAAGATCTGGCACGTTGTTCTTTAAGCCTCGATCGTACAAATCGTTTATTTTCTTAGTTTGCTGCGGATTTTGTGCTACTATAAGTTTACCCACTTTATTATGAGGTATGTTATTCTCGCAAAAGTAGTCGTACGAGAGTTTCAACCCTTCCACGCACAGCTTAGCCTGCAATTATTTACATCCGGGTCAAGAACTTGTAACTTTCCGATAATCGGATCCTATATATCCGAAGAAACATTAACTTTGCGTCGTACAGATTGAACGAAGCTTTTACTTTACCTTCATACTTCCAGGTACATAATAAATGCCAGCGTGCACGACGCCACTGTTATGTCCCGTTTGATGTCTAGCCAGAGCGTTTTCCTTTTCGACGATCGCCACTTTCAGATCTGGATGCCTTAGAAGCATCTCTCGCCCGGTAGCACAACCGAGTATACCACCCCCAACGATAACGAGATCGTAAATGTGACATGGTTCGTTACTAAAAATACGTGGATACACGATTAATAGGTATTGTGTGGAAATTACGTTAAAAAATACGTATTACGTATGTTTCATGACACGATAAAATAAACTCACCTAGAACTGGATCTATGACGATATATTGTATAGCATAAATTTTGAAACGCAGGCTTCTTGACCAAAGACACGATCAAGCCTGCTGTCATATTGACAATTTATTTTCTATCTAAATTCGTTTGCAATCGGTGTGGAATTATTCTGAAACATTTAACCGATAAGTTATGTTAATTCGTTGAGTTTTTTCTAACTGTCTAATTTTTTTTCCGGATTTTAAGTCGACAGTCGAGGGCTAGATTCATATTAAAATTTTCTTTTAATTCGCAATTAAATTAGACTTCAAAAATGTCAAAACAAACGATAGTCAAAGTGGGGATGTTAATGAATTTTGCTTAGATTCTGACGTTGCGATGAAAACGGCATAAAAGTGAATTGTCCACAAGATTCAGAATATCGTACAGCCTTTCGACTTTTTAAATCCGATTACAGTGTCTTTCTCGAAAGAGTATATTTCGTCTTACTCTCGAGTCGTTCTTATCTTTTAGCCATAAATTTCCTCAATATTTTTTTTTTTCGTAACATCGCGGAATTTCGACGAATTTAAATAGGTCATCGGTGATAATTTACGATGTATTGTCGATTATTTCGAAATCGCTCTCTTAGGAGCGTTTCGCCCGATGAACGAAACGCGTATCAACGTGACGCCAAATCACGTGGCCAAATTGCGTAACACGTTTCGTCCCCATCAGGCTAGAAACTTACTCGCGCTCGAACTTATCGTTCTCGATCAAAAGGATTTAAACGCGCTCGACTACGAGATTACCCGGGATTGCATCGCGTCTCGCTTCGAAACGATCACGAAGTCGTAGCTCGTCTATATGATTTCGCGTTCATAGAAGCAACACGCACACGTGCACGCGCGTTAATTGCAAATCAACGATATATCGCGCGTGCAATCTCGATACAAACGTAAACTCGAAAAAGACCGTAACGAGATATCGACTCGATCGATAGAGAAGGACGGAGGAGGACAAAAATAGACGAACGTTGCTGCAACGTTTTCGTTTATTCCCACCAAGGATGAAGACGCGAAGAAGTCGAAGTTGTAACGTTAAAGAAAATTGAAAGAAAATTTGATCGATCGTCGCTATATACTGACCGTCGATGTCCTGGAAATTTTCCTTTTGCGACGAGCTTTCGACGATAAAGATGCCGTGAACGATCGCGCACATGGCTGCCCGCAGCCAAATTTTCTCGCAAAGTGCGTCGCTCGTCGAGTTTCCCGAGTACGAATGAACGAACTACGAGGAATTCCCCGGGCAAATTCCAAAGATACGCAGGAGCGCGTGTCGACGTCTAGGTCGATAACGCGCGATTCGTTTTCTCGGTACGTGGCGCCGCCAGTTAGGAAACAGAGCCACTCTTTCGTCGACGGCTCGACGTCGCTCTAATCGCTAGTTTTATTCGCACGATAAAAAGACCGACCAATCGATCGCGCGCAAACGTCGATCGATAGATGTCGGACGTCTTTTTTCGCAATTTTATTCGATTATAGACTTCCCACGGAAATACGTGGAGTTTCTTTTAAAAGAAGATGGAAGCGAGCGATCGAGCGCTCGCGTATTTGTGAGAAGATTTGGAGAAAAAGGCGAAGAGCGAGAGCGACGAGAATAGAGAAGCTTCTTTCCTAAAAGGGCTACTTCAAGTCGGCACACTTCCGAGTCGAGAAGCTCTCGAGAGAAATCCTCTCAAATGGACACGTACTCGCGTTTTCGCGAACTCGTAAGAACGTTGTCTTTGCATGAAAAGGGCGATAGTCGAGTCGATTCCGTCTCTAACTGCGCGGATTGAGTGTAGATTCGAAGCAAATTGCGATCGAATGGTTCGGATAAGACACCGTAGAAAATTCGTGCTTCGACGTACGTACGGACTTTTTCGGTATTCGAGACGATTTTTTTTCAATGAAAGAGACGGCGAAGGAAACACGGTAATGCTATTAAAAGATTTTTATCGCGAAGGCCGTTTTGATCGTTAAAAGGCGATGACGAACGGATCAAGCGCTTGCCGACTGACGAAGCGTTAATACATGACCTGGAATAACGAGGCGACATCGCGTCGAACCCAAGAGAAAGACAGAAGTGATAATCGTACCAGAGGTGGCCGCGACGACAGCGTACGTAAAAAGCGCGCGATCGAAGCGATCATTTACATAGATCGCGATATCGCGCTTGGCAATTCGTATGCGAGAGCGACACCGTGTATCTCGCGCTCATCGTAATGGATTTTAAAGCTGTGCGCTATCGCGATCGCTATGCGACCACACGGACGTTATTTTGAAAAATATTTCCTTTCGGCGACGTCGCGTGCAAAAAATTACCCACGTAGATATCCACGTACGTACGACAGGAATAGAACACTTCGATGTTCCTTGCGTGCGTTCTTATTCGCGTTAACAGTATTCGTTTACATTTTCATATCACGTAAAACAGTAGACTTTAGGTTCGAATCTGCCGCGCTTCTCGTACTCCGCGCGCCGTTTATTTTAACCACTTAATACAATTATAACCAGTTAATAAAATTTTTATTTTAATTTAAAATAGGTGAAATGAGGAGTAATAAAAGAATCGAGGAGGGATACTGATACACGGAAAAGTTAATAATAAGAGTATAGAGTGTAAACAAAATTATAGTTATGGATAACAGTAAACATTAATCGTCGTTTCTTTGTTTACAGGTAAGATAGTAAGTAGTAAAGTAATCGTAAAATAGTAAGGGTGTAAATAATTATTGTCGAATAAAGGAAAATTCTACGCTTTCTTTACAGAGAAACATATTTTCGTTTACTTTATCGTCCTGAATAATAAATTTTCTTGTATACACGTACATATACATGCTATTCGTTTACATATTCGGCTGTAACTCCGGCTTACGGTAAACGAAGTTTAGAACCAGTCTCTACGAACCGGTGTGGCGTTTAACGTGTTAAGCGCGCGATAGATCCATCGCATATAATCGTATCGGACGAACGCAAAAATTCGTGTCCGATTAGAAGAGAGACACGTCGTTCGCGATAAAATTGTTTATTCAAAGATTCGATCGCTCGTGTTTTATTTTCAAATCGGGCACGGACTTTCGCAATCGTCCGATACATACACGAGCACGTACGTACGCGCGCACACGGAAGGATGGACGGATGGATGGATGCACCTAGGACACACACGTAGATACGCGCGCGACACCGCGAGTGTCGTATATATACGAAGACGTACACGAGTTTACGATCGACTCGAACGCCAGACTACCGGTTCGTCCTGTTTATTGCGATGCCGCGCGCTATAAATATAGGACAATGCGCGTGACGTGATATACCTGAGCGTACACACGGTTACGGGCAAGCATCGAGATCACGCCGGTTTCGAAACGGTTTAGCGTATTCTTCCAGGAGATAAATTACAGTTTTCTCGGGCGAGTCGAGCCAGTTCTGACACGCGATACGTCATAGGCGATTCCTGTCGTTTGTCGACGTAGTGATCCGTTCGTTGCGCGCGGTTACGATTCGACGATAAAAGCAATCGACGAGATCCTTACCATGCGCGAATACGAAGAAACAAAAAGGATTCCGGGATGCGACAGATTTTTTTCGGTCGAGCACGAATCTCTTCGGCGTTTTTTTTTAATTTTAGAATGACAAACAGCTCACGGCAGCGTCAAATAATTTTATCCGAAATAACAAAACGTTAAACTAAACCTTTCAAAATATTGCATCGTGGACACGTTATTTTCATTTAAATTTAGCAATATCATTTCGGAGAGGAATTATTTTCAAGCGATTTATTGGCAAAGTTGTATATTATTTCGAGGTTAGTACGTTAATATCGAACAACGCAGTGACATTATCCAAATGGATTTCAAGCGCGATTGTATTACGTACTTTCATGGTAAAAAATAATTTCATTGTTGAAAAATACGAGCATTATTCAAATCATCGAACGAAAAAAGTACGTCGTCGTTAAAACGCAACGTCGATCGAACGTATACGCAAATACAGGAAGAAATATAGCTGCTATATATTCCGACTTATTCTCGTCTTCGGCAATAACTCGATTAAAAATGTGCGCTTACACGCGCGTCTATCCGAAGCCACGGTATAACTCGTGGCGAAACGTTCGGGTCGTTCGTTACGTTAAACGCGTACGTAGAAACTCGAGCCGTGCCTAATTCAACGAGCCGATCTTTCAGATTTAACGACCGATTCAGATTTTACGACCGATTCGGATTTAACCGATTACGTTTAGCTCCGTAAGCTCGAAGCCGCGTTTCAGTTCGTTAAACGCCTAGCGATATCGATCAAACTTTTGCGATCGACTCCGCTTTGCCCTAAGCGATCTAAGTTACATCGATAATTTCGACGTAACGTAATTCAATTGTAATTCCTCTCGTGGGGAGGATAAGACGTACGAAACGTTTCCGCGGCACAAATATCGCGACTTCGAACGTCGCTTTTCGGGCAAGACGCCAACGTTGCGCGCCATTAACACCAATCGCGTGTTTACAGCCGACACGCGTTGCTACTGGCGAAACCGGCGGATTTTTTCGCTTATCGCGCGTAACGCGTAATTTTGGACGGACGACGGGATTTTGATTGGCAAGCGATAAACAAGGAACGAATTCGCCGCTTCGACGGCGTCCTTGTCGCTCAAAGGCGCCTCCCGTCGTTTCGATCCCGACGGACTCGAGATTATCATAATAATTAAACGAGATCAAAGCACGCGCGATTTATTTATGGTTCGCGATCGCGATGCATCGCATCGTTCATTTTTCGATCGTTGGACGAGTCGAAACGTAAGAAACGAAAAGTCGGTCGATCGAAATCGAACCACGCGAATCGACTTGCGAGACGAACGAGTGCAGCGTGCATCGCGTCGATGCACCTGGGCCGGTGTCCTGCAAGAGCCTGAAACCCTTTCAGCTCTTTTTTACCCTGTCTCTCTCTCTCTCTCTCCTTTTCTCCCCTTTTTCTCTCGTTGCGCTTCTCCCATCGCCATTGTCCTCTTTCCTCCCTTCCAACCAGGCATCTTCTATCGTCCCGCATTACAATATCGTTCTCGTTCCATTTCTCACTCCCGTTTCGCCGTCTTACCTCTCTCTGGAAGAGAGACGAACGTATCGGACAGGAGTGTATCATCGAGGAGACAAACCATCCGCGTACCCTGCTCCATTCCTTTTGCGCCTTACGCTTACGACTTGGATTCGAAGAGCGAATCGATCTCGATCGAATCGAAACAACGCGGTCGAATCGCTCGAAATTTTACCGGGAAAAAATCCGTTCGAAGCGTCCACGTATCAAGGGGAGATCGGGAAGTACCGTCGTATTATTTTTCGTCGAATTAAAGCTAAACGATTTTATAACGTATTTTTATTTCGAGTCAACGATGCAATCGCCTAAGTTATCGATGATCTCTTGATCGGTGTCGTGTACAAATTCGGCGTCCCATTTTTGAGACACATTTCAAAATTTCAAATTCAAAGCTGGTCAGTATGAATATCACTATGCAGTTAATTTAATTTTGTTTTGTATTTTTGAATTGCGGCAGGTAATGGGTCGATACTCGGAATTTTCGAAGATGAAAAGGAAGACGCAATCTGTAAGTTATTTCCGTCACTAGGAGAAATCATTACGAGCGCGATACCACGTCCTTAGATTTTTTCAAAATGTAGATTTTCGTTCGGTGCAACGTCGCGAAAAGCGAAATTCACTCTGACGGACAGAATACGCGCTCGAAGAATAATGGATACGAGTGGCGGCGCGATTCTTTTTACGTATCTCACCTCGCCAGATAATATAGCCCGTAAAATCGCGGTACTTGTTTCGAAGTTGATTTTCGAGGGAAGCACGGACAGAGAGGAGAACTGCGAAAAGAGTGGTGAACGTAGTTAATTGTGCGCTAGCTCTCGCGTACGATTCGTTTTGGGAGTTCAGTGGCCCCGTTGGTAAATATTTAACGACGTCTACTCGCGGTTTCGACTAAGTTTGGCTATCGTATCGAATCTTTTCGATGTTTCGAAGTCGCGAGTATCGAACGGATCCCGAAAAGTCAGTGAGTTCACACGACGACCGGAATATTAAAAATATCGACGCTCGCTGCCATTCAACGTCTTTTTAACAACGAAATAACGTTACGTAAAGCCAATAATTCTCGATTCGTACGTCCGTAACTACATTCGTTGTACTCCCGCTCGCAATTACGAGATTGTACTCGTATTGTGCCGTCGTCTGAATACCGTGACCGTTTTCGAAGCGGCACTCAAATAAATCACTAAATGAACAATATTACGCGTACGCGACGCGAAATAGCAATATCTTCGATTTAAAACGTAGAATATGGACGAACGTATTGCCCAGTATCGTTACGGTCGATCAAATTTTATTCACCAATCCAATTTTATACATTCCTGTACGTACGTCTGTTTTATACGTTGCAACGTAACGTCGATATCGTTAAGTTCTCATTAACCATTTTCGAATCGTGCGTATTCGAATCGACGAGTGTAACGTGGATAATAATAGCAGCTGGTTCAACGACGATATAAATACATCGCGAATGCTCGAATCAAGCGTTATAAGATCACGCCATAATATTAGCGATTCGAGCTGAAAACGCGCCGTGCGTAAGAATCTCGAAGATGGCCTGCATCGCAGCTCGCCTTTCAATTATACGCAAATCCTCGTACGCGGATTAGCGCAAAGATCGATTTCGTCGCTCTCTACCTCGAAATCTACCTCGAAGAGCATCGCAAACGTCTCGCGAGAGAGAGAAAGAATGACCATCGTTCTCGAAAAAAAAAGATTTCTCACGATCTCGTTATACAAAGAAATCGTATCGAAAAAAATGGACGTGTTCGATTTCCTTCGAGAATACGGACGCATCTTTCTAGAGGAAAAAAAGAGACGAGAAATTGGGTCGATAAGAGCGAGAAGATACGAGCGCGCGAACGAACGCTGATGCTACGGGAGGAAGACGGCAGGGGGCGGTAAGGGAGGGGCACCCAAGGCGCCCCCAGCGTCGCACGGCCCTGCGGAGCGGTGCGTGATCGCGGTGCGCGACGGTTCTTTGACTCCGCGCCCGAAGTCAGTCAACCCGCCGACGGTGTCCAGGCAGCTGCTCTTTCTCAGTCCTCGCGTCGCCGTAGCCACGGCTGCTGCCGATTTACACTCGAGCTTCGAGCGGGTTCCCGCGTATTACGGATAAATTCTCCGAAAAGAGGAGTACCGGTTTGAGAATCTTCGAGAATTCATCGATAACTCGTCTCGACGAAAGTCGAAAAGAGATAGAAAGAGATAGAAATAGAGAGAAAAAGAGAAGGCGCGCGTCATCGAGCCGCGAGCTTCCTCGTGCATCGAATCCTACGGTGCGGCGGCAAGGATGCGCGCGAAAAGGTGCGTAGCTACGAGTTACAGCACGCGGTGATATCGTCCTTCAACGAAGGAAGAAAGACGAGGGAAAAATAAGGAAGGAAATATCGAGGTGCGAGGATGCTTCGTCAGTGGAAAAAGCGTTAAGGACGAGAAGAAGGAAGGAAAGAGAATTGTTTCGCTTAAAGCGAATGCCAATCCTCGATCGTTGTCCTTCTCGCGTATCCTGCGTGCTCGGCGAGGATCCGTCTACGTCGTTCCTCGTCCTCGTGTCCTCGTCGCTCGTCGAATCGGCCTTCGTTGCGCGGAGATCGTTTGGAGCAATCGTCGTGCAACCGAGCGCGCGCGCGAGTCGTCGTCGCCACGACGGCGATGATACCTCGCATCGTCGACCGCTTCCACGTGTCGAAATCGCCCGTTGTCGACCCTTTCACGATCCGTCCTCGTCGGAATCGCTGGAGTATCGACCGCCAAACCGATTGAAATCGTTCTATTCTGGCTTGAGAACCTCTGCTCCTGGCGGCATCGGTTGATTCCCGTCGGACGACGTCGATACCTGTTGTGTCCTTGCTGTCGTCTCGTACCGAGCGCGAAAAGATGGTTTAAAGAACGAGTTGAAGAGGAACGAGTTGAGATTGACGACAACGCGGTCTAGTTTTCACGACCTGGCACCTAGAACGACCTACGTCAACTCTGATTCCGCTATTGGATTTGGATTCCGAGAGCTTTCTTCTCGTCCGCTCCGTTGTCTCCGCGTGTCGATGGCTTTGCGACGCTACTTTGAACTTGGACAACGCAAACAGGCGGTTTAAAGCCTATTTTTCTCCTATTTAGACCTAGAACGACCTCGGTCAACTTCGATTCCGCTATTGGTTTTGGATTCTTGGAGTTTTCCCATCGCTCGCGTCGTTGTCATTGCGTGTCGATGACCTTTTGTTAACCCCCCCCCCTAGTCTTGGACAGCGCGAGAAGATCCAACCGCCAGTTTGATCTCGTCTTGGGACTTCGACTTCCACTCGTTCACGAGCCGACATCGAGAAGACGCAAGGAAGAAGGAACCAAGTGTCAGTTCGAGTTGATCGGGTCGGTGGAACCCGTAGGAGGCTAGGGAAGAGGCGAGATCGAGGAGGAGAGAAGAAGGGAGGAAAGAATTAAGAACGCGATAGACAGCCCGATAGGGAAAGTTTCGCGATGGAGGACGAGCTACGGTGTCCTTGCTGCAAGGAGCTGTTCGGGGATCCGGTGTTGCTGCCCTGTTGGCACGCGCTGTGTCTCTCGTGCGCCGTTAATCTGCAAGCGCCGCCGGATTCTCCGCCGGAATCGACGACAGACTCGTCGAACGCGCCTGGCTCCGATCAGGAGGCCGACAAACTCTCGATACTCTCGGAGACGGACTCGGGGGTGGTCTGCGGCAGCACTTCGACCAGCTCGAGGCCCGGTAGCTACGTCGGTACGCCCGGAAACGGCGGTGGCTTTCCGCCTTCCGGCGGCACTCTTTGCCTCGCGTGCCCCGTCTGCCAGAAGACGGTCTACTTCGACGAAGGCGGCGCGCACAATCTACCCAAGTACAGGGCGATGCAGCGCATCGTCGACAAGTATCAGGAATCGAGGAACGCGAGGATGCTGTGCCAGATGTGCGAGGGCGAGCCCCGCGACGCCACGGTCGCGTGCGAGCAGTGCGAGGTTAGACGTCTTTTTTGCTCGTGCAATCCTTCCCACCGCTTGTCTGTTTTTCTCCTCTTTTTTCTCTGTTTTTTTTTCTAACATATATTGTCGTTGCTGTTTTTAACTCATCCGACCGAACAATCGGATTAAACAGGCAAAAGCTTGATTACTCTGACGAAGGACGACGATTTTAGCGCGACGAGGTAGTTTTGGTTTCTTGGTGCTCTCTCGAGCCTCTTCGGCGATGCGAAATAGATGGTGATCGGATGGGACGAGTGAAGGAAGTAAGACGCCAGCGAGAGGATTTCGATGAGTGAACGATAGCTCTTGTCCCCCTTTCGACGCGTGGTCGAGCGTTATCTTGCCGCAGGATGACTCGTCGCATTCCTCTCACGCGAATCGGTCCTGTTGGTTCCTCGTTGTTGGTCCATTCCTTTCAGGCCGCACGCAATGCACAGTAAGATTTTCTGACTTCTCAGTTTAGACACGAACGAAAGATAGTCGAAACTGCACTTTGTCTCGATCAGTCGCCGTTGGTCGAATAACTGCGAAAATTGATAATTGACGTCACAAAATGGCTGAAAATTACGTCATTTGCATCTAAATCAAGGTTACAAATAATTCAATATGGCGGCATCGAATTCATTTCTACGCCTAATGAAATTTCAGAATGGACAGTGACATCAAATTAAAGACGACGTAGCGCTTTGGAATGGTCGAATCCTTGCTACGTGTCATTTGGCGCGAAATTCGATGCGCGTTAAATTGGCGTTAAAAAGAAGTCGGCTTTAACACGTTGACTGCCGCGGGGGTCACCGGTGACCGGCGACGTAACCAATAGTAAAAATACATTTTCGCATAAATATCGATACTGATAATTTTTCAAGAACGCCATTGTTACTAAATACAATGGTTTGAAGAAACTAATGCCATATAGAACACGTAAAATAGTTTTATTAACACGTGAAAAATGTACGTATTATTTGTGCGTATTGCGATCGATCTTATCGAAGCACTCTAGGCAAAGAAAAGGTGAACCAATACAATCGGCACGATATGTCATTACTTTTGTAGTAGAATTCTTTGCGCTTTTTTCGTAGCACCTTTTGCAAAACCGTCTTACATCTCGTGTCTTTCCCGGCATATTTTTAAATTTGTGGCGACGATTTCTGTGTAAGCAATTACTCGAAGAACATCTCACTAAACGCATTTCTAATTTCATCCTAAAGTCGGCAATTGAAATATTTCTTCGAGTCACTCGTTTGGATAATATCAGTGAATTTATAAGCAAGCTACAGAGCCTCGGGGGCTACCGGTGACCCCCATCACGAAATGCCCATCGAACGTGATCAAACGACTCAACTTATCTACTGTAAATAATATTTTAATGTATTTCGCATCGTGTCATAGAAAATTCAAGTTGGCGCCCCAGGCGGCAAACCACGTAAAGTCCGCGCGGCGGTCAACGTGTTAAGCGAATAGATCGATCCCGTCGAAAGGATATTTTTCTCCCAACGATCGCCTCGACCGATTCGGAGAGGATCTCCTTTAAAACAACGCGCTACACCGATAAGAAAGCGAACGCCCTCGTGACATCAAACGTTTACCATTCGTTTGCTTTTGCACGCTCGAGGAAGTTTTCAATTTCTTACGAAGTAAAACGAGATCGCGACGGGTCGTCTCGAAGCTCGACGCGCTCGATTGAAAAGTCACGCTCGGCGTGAACCATCGTATATTACCCGCGTCTGAGAGAAACGCTTGGATCCGCGAAATCGATCCTAACGATAAGATGCTTTCGATGGCAAGTGGAAAGAGACGAACGAACGAACGAAGCGTCCCATCGCACGATTAATCCTTTGCGGATTACCGCCGCATATATGCGTTCTGCGCAAACCATCAATTTGGACGAGAAACTCATATATGCGTTCGGCGAAAACAGTTGATAGAGCCGAAAGACTCACATATCATATCGGCTGATAAGTTCCCGGTCTAAAAATAATGCCCGGTAATGCAAAATAAAGCCTATACGTTTCTTTCATATCTTTAGAGTGTCAGCTATCTTTTGTATCTTCTCTTTACGATTTGTCCAAACAATTTTGTGAACTTTTTTGTTGTTTTCTGACGTAACCACCTCTGTTGGGCGACCAGAGCGTTCCGCATCATCGGTGTTCGTACGACCACGTTTAAATTCAGCAAACCAATCCAATGATGGTCGATTTTCCTGGTGCAGAGTCCGGATAACACTTATCAAGCCAAACTTTCGTTTCAACGGTGTTT
>JAITYT010000412.1:386791-397314 GCA_025433975.1 Liostenogaster flavolineata
TTTCATCGAAAAGCAATGTTTTTATCGATACACGAAATTCTTTTGTTTCACTAAACCACTGTAACTCTTGAACCAAACGTCAAACTGTCATGACATTTTTACAGCTATCTTTCGAAGGTTAGTACTTTCTAAAAAAATATTAATTTCGTGCGAAAACTTATCAGCCGATGTGTTGTGTTCCGCGTAAACACGTCACTAAAGCCGATAATTTTGTAACTTAAATTTCTGACAAATAACGTTATTAAACAAATAATGTTATTATTTATCCTGTGGAGAATCCGTACATATACATATACCTAGAATTGACCTAGAACGAAAATAGCGCCTGAGCAGAAATGTGCCCTAGAAATTTCAAACGACTATCGCGGCGACAGCTCGACCCCACGGTACGGTTGACTTCGAACTGTCCCGTCCGCAAAGGGTTAATTTCGATCCGATTCCAAAAGGCATTGTGGATTCTAGAGGACGATGGAGTTCCACGTAATGCGCGAAAACCGGTCTCGTAGGCACGTAC
Source organism: Liostenogaster flavolineata (assembly GCA_025433975.1). Classification (NCBI taxonomy): domain Eukaryota; kingdom Metazoa; phylum Arthropoda; class Insecta; order Hymenoptera; family Vespidae; genus Liostenogaster; species Liostenogaster flavolineata. The sequence goes on from JAITYT010000412.1 coordinate 387,306, forward strand.
GCAGTGTCGTCGGGATAAGTTTGGTACGATCCGTCGTGCTACGGGCGACAAAAAGTCGCAAGTCCGCGCGCTCTTCTTGCGCAAATCAATTCCATCGACGTAAGATCAGTGAGACGCGCAATTCCTATCGGACCCGAGCGATATGGACGTTCGATGGCCGCGGTGACGTCATTCGATCCTGTCTTTCGAATCTTTTCCTACGTTTCCTTCCTTTTCCTTTCGACGCATTCTTCTGTCATCCGCGTTCGATTTAAAGCGACGCGTTCATGGATGATCCATATGTAATACTTTACTCGTAATTTAGTTTTAAAATCGACGTACTAGCACGCGATACGTCTTACGATCCTAAAATTTCTCGGTTGCAAATAATGAGGTCGACGAGTAAATCGATGTATCGAGAGTCTTAACCCATTGGCTTAAAGAGACATCTTTTATGCGATATTTTATATTTTACATTTTATGCGATGCTATCTTTTAACTCTCTTGATTAATTAAAGACATCGAAATCTCCGATCGAATCTCTTCTCCGATAGAAGAAGTATTTTCCAAAAAAAACATTTTCTCGGAATAAATCGTTAGCCAGGGTACAGAGACCAGTCAAGAAATATTAAGCCAATAGGGTTAATCCCGGGAGATGACCACCAACATCTTCGTAAACAACCGGAGAATCGAATGGGTCGGTTGCACGCGACTATGGACGAAGCGCTCGAAAAAAGGAGTAAACGTATGGATTTGCTCGAGCACCGTTCGAACAACGCCACGCTACGTTTGACCGTAGGAGAGGGTTAAGATCGACCAACCGGAAGGATTTCTCGTACACCCTCGAACCGAGGGCGCAGTTCGAAGCGCACGTTGAATCTCGTACCGTTGTTTTTGCGACGCTCGTCGCGTGGACTCGCGTAATGGACGAATTTCTACGAAGGATCGACTTCTCGTTTAAATATTCTCGATAGAAAACGTGCGAACGATCCCATTCTATGTAATGAATCGTAAATGCGCACATCGAAGCAAAATTTCTTCGTTGGAATTTGTTGTTTCTTTTTTTTCCCTTTAATTTCTGACGATTCATTTTCGTCAGAATTCGCACAAATTTTGATGCAGTGTGCGAGTAGCCCAAAGCTCTCGTGATGAGTTCTTTCGCAAAAAATAAATCGAAGACGAGGACTACATGTATTGCGAAGAATACAACTTTTTTTCTAATGCAGAAATCAACGTTCCATTTTACCCATATATCACGCAAAGATTTCATTAAAGTTTTCATTAAAAAATGTTCAAAAAAGTACATCAACGTTTAAATGAAGGAATTATCAAAAATATGTTATCTTAGAAGCTAAGATCTTAAATAATGATTTTTACGTCTTTAATGCGGGTATTTGCAGACTTAAAAAAGTACACGTCAATTGTTTTTATAAGATTTGTGTCGTACATAAACACCAAAATCCATCACACTGTAGTGCTGTTTGAACTTAAGTCCCGCAGGGAAAAAACTCGATTTTTTTCGGACGATCAACGCGTTGAACTTATCCTTAAAGTTACGTTTACCTCCCGACCGTAATTCGATCGACAGTTGGCGAAGGAATTTACACGGAGTGGAGACGAAAGAAAAAGAAATATTTGCATTCGCGCGAAAAGAAGCGTTTCGTCCGACGAGACCGACCGTTACTATATTTACGGAAACGATCGGGGATAATTTTGACGAGTACTCGACGCGTTTCAATGTTGCAAACAATGGCGCTGCAGCAGGAAGGGGAGAGAAAAAAAAGTATCGGCATTTTTCGAACGATCGAAACCGCCTCTCGGCGGTCTTTTCTTTTTGCTCCTTAATTTTCACAGCGAGTCGAAACGCTGGAGCACCGCACTCGGCCGGAACAAGCGTACCGAGCGCTCACAGGTCGCTCCGCAATTTTCGAGTGCGAGCACTCGCCACGAAAGAGAGACGAGATATGGCGGATAATGGATACGAGTAGTCCGGGATCGTCTGGTCTCGATATGTGCTAGGAAGCGGAGCCGAGCGAATTGCTTCGATCGGCTCTATGAAGAGTCTGAAACTAGGGTAAATCGCGAACGACGTGGGATATCGAATAATGCCACGTCGATGGAATATCTCGCTGATTCCACGACATCGCGCGTTAACTCGATTACTTGCCGAGTAATTTCATTAATTTCTTTCGGTCGATCGCGAGTGTAAATAAGATTAAGCGTCGTTCGCGGTTCTTACTTGGAATTTCTTGAAAAATATATCATCTCCGCTCGGAGGAACTACTCGAGCGTAATCCTCTCCTCGACGGTTGCCTCGAGTGAAAATTATATTAAGCAGCTTTTTAAAATATTCGTTGGTAATGCAAGGAACGTCCACGAAGAGATAAAACAATTTCAAATATTCTTTATTTCGTTTTCGGCTTTATTCGGACTTATTGTCGGCGCGTAACAACGCTCCAACTCGCTAATTGACACAGATTCCCTCTCGTGGAAAATAATCTCTTAATTTTCGCAGAATTTCGCGAAACGCTCTTTAGCAGTTTTATCTTCGATGAAATCTCGATAAGGCGATGAAAAAGTCACGGCCACGACGGTCCTTTCGATCTCGTCGTGGGACAAAAATCGAGAAGGGCGGCGTACGACGTCCATTTCCCGAAAATCGTTTCGTACGGTTACACGGCCAAGCTAAGCAGAAACACTCGGAAGGAAATGGGTTCTCCGCCTCCCCTATGAATCGTGGCTAAGTCGACTGCTTACACCAACGAGACGCATTTACGCCTTTGGAAAGGGCAGATTCGCGTGTACTTTAACGCATGGCCGAACTGCCGGACGAACGAGCTCTAATCGCGTCGGGTTTACCGTGCCGCCGAATCCCGTGCGTTGTCGGTCGTTACCCACCGATTCGAGGGCGACGTTTCATTCGTCAAGGACGAACTTTGGCCGCTTATCATCTCTCCGCCTAAAATTTCTCGAAACTAGTTTTGAAAGGCCACCATACGACCCTAAGGATTCCAAAAAGAATTTACTTATAATTTTCTTATTAGGTCGTCAAGGATGAAATTCGTGGAAAATTGTTTGATAGAAAATTAGTAAAAAATTGTGTAGAAATAAATAGTACTACAAATTTCATCGTTGACGATCTAATTAAAAAATTAGAAATAAATTCTTGGAATCCTTAAGGTCGTATCGTCGCTTCTTAGAAATAGTTTCGAGAAATTAGGAGACGCTCGAGTGACGATAGCGCGTCAAGGATAAAATTTGTAGTTAATAATGACTTTTCTACAAATTTTCTACGAACTTCGTCCTCGACGACCCGACAAATCGAAGGAAAAAATCGGGCGGAGTTATTCGAGAGGCACGAACGGACTCTGACTCGAAATACAGAGGCGCGGAGAGAGGTCGATTTTAAAAACGGTCGTTCACGCTCTCGAGGTTACGACGATCGTCACGAGGGACGAGAACAAAAGCGATAATCGGTCGGGAAACGCGACGAGCACGGATCCAAGAGAGCGTAAGAAATTCCGAAGGCGAAGGCGCCGGAAGAAACGAACGAGTTCCGACATGGAAGCGTCCGCGTAATCGAGTCGCGAGCGTGAAAGTTATTCCTCCTGGTAGTCGTCGTCGACGTGGTGTCGCACGGGCGCGAGCAAAGTCCGCTTATCTGCGATCTTTCCGTCGTGCTTTTCACGCGACTCGCCTATTCTTTGCTCGTTCTTCGCGGCGTGGCTGAATCGCGAGGAAAGCGGAAATGGCGTCGTTGCGCGCCACTCACGATGATAATTGTTCTCGCGTGTCGTTTTTTACGAGACCCTTGCGAGAAACGAAAACAGAGGAGGAAAAGCGCTCCTGCGAAACTTGGACGGACGGACGGACGGACGGAAGCCGGACAGTGATGGATGGGTTTCGTTATATTTCGCGGCAAGTATCGAGTAACGACGCGAGATTTACGACGTCTCGGTTAATTAAACGTTGAAATTAATTAGGCGGAACGCGTTGTTTTTCCCTTTTGGTGTCGTTGCTGTCATACGCGACGATCATGACGACGAAGACACTGTAGACGGACGGGCTGCACGCGATAAAAGTCTCACTCCCTTGACGCATCGACCTCTCCTCGACTTTCGTAGTTCGTCTTCGTGGGTCGTTCCGTGCGTGTCTCGGCGCGGTAACGTTCGCGCGTACGCGAAGCTACTCGTACGAAATATCGAATACTTGCGCGAAACGTAATTCTCGACGGAGAGCGTAAGAAGGGCAGAGGCGGATTTTTCTTTCTAGCTTCCTCGAGCTCGGAGCTCGTTTCGCTTCGATCGTTAGAGACTCCGTAAATTTGACGGAAAATTCAGCCGGCTAACTATACCTACCTTCACCGACTTGTCTGGCCGTTTGCGTTTTTTTTTTTAATAGACTTCTTTTTAGTAGATTTAATAAATCTAATCTAGATGAAGGAATATAAATATAATATATTTATAATATTTTAATTCTCATATATTAATAAGTGTAGTAAATGTTATAAATATATAATTAAATATTGAATTATAATAATACTTATTACCTATTTATGATAGAATAATATATTATTATCGTGTTGGTCTCATATATTATATATATAGGTCTAGGTATCCGATTACCGTGTGTTCGTAGGTACAACGAAGAGGACGTGGAAAACGGCGGATCGTGATAAAGCGCGGAACGAAAGCGGGTCGATAGACCGCGGAGAACGGCTCGATTCTTCCGCGTGCTCGAGATAGCGGCCGAATCGGTCGTCTCTCATTTTTCTTCTCCTTCTCCTTGCGACTCGTTTTCTCCCAATCGTCGAAATGTCGCGAATTTTACGACGAGTTCGTCGTCGAAAATTGTCGAGGGTCGAAAGGAGAAAGCGAGGCTTTCGGGATCGTCGAGAAACGCGTAAAACGACGAGGACGTGGGTGATACCACGCACGCGACCTTAAAAACTCGAGGACATTCCAAATTTTACGATCGGAAAGGGCATCGTCGCGCGTACTCGGTATTCATCGTAAAAACTTTTATCCACCATGATTCGAAGAACGCGGGCGTTATCGACTAACGCGAAAATACGACGCGATTTCTCGCGATAATAATTCTTTTTCCCCTTCCGTGGTTCGCCGACCATCATAAAAGGATCGTCCACGAAAATGTCGATTTTCGCTATCGTAATTGCGCAAAGAAGACGGACTACGTGGAACGCGTCGAGCGCGATTTACGAGCCGTGAAGCCACGCGATAAATTTTCTCCGATCGATCCATGAGCGCTCGTACTCACCCGAGGATATTCGCGTGTACGCGAGACGAAGCTATCGATCGATTTACGTACGATCCTCGCACGAAATTTTCCAACGTCCATCCGTACGTCGCTCACGACGTTCGGGACGCTTCCGCTTCTTCTCTTTCGCCATCCGGAAATAACCATCCAACGTTCAACGTCGACTTCCTCCGCTACCACTTTGCAAACCCTATTGCCTAGTCGACGTACCGCGCTCATTCGATAATTTCTCGTTCATCCGTGGAAGTAGGAGCGATTTCGCGCGGTCGATGAGAACGATATCCTCTTGGGAGGGCAAGAAACTACTCCATCGAGTAGCACAGCCAATCCATGCCCACTGTCGCTTTTCATTCCTCCTCGTTATTCCATTGGCAGCGCGATACGCGGAGTCCAACTCCAACCTCTCTTGCTTCGCTCCGTGTCCTGTATGACCCTTCGGGACAAATAGAACTTCTCCGTGACTCTACGAGCGCCGAGTTTTCCATTACTTTCATTTTCTCGTGCTTCCCCGACGGCGAAATTGACGGCGCCGCGTTAACTTCGCACCCTTCGCCTCAGCCACCGACGACAATGCGAGTAACGATTCTTAGAATCGTTAGGACTTTAACGAACCGTAAGGATGGATCGGAATTTTCTAGGGACGAGGATTTTTTTTCTTTCTTTGGAAGCGCTTGTTTTTCCGACCGAATCTTTCTTTGCTTCGACTTCGTCGAAATTCAGATTTAGACGGAACTGAACGACCGTAGTTGCGAATGCTCCTCTTTAACTCCTTGACGTACAGATAAAACGGAACTCGATGCGACCGAAGAATGCTATTTAATTTCGCTCGGCTGAAGAGTACATTTTATTTTGACATTTGGATTTTTATGTAACGTTTAATCAGATTTATACGTTCTCGAACGTTATGAACAAACGAGACTCGACGCACGAGTGAAGCAACTATGTAATCTAATCGTATACCGCACGGTTTGCGTCGAAAGCAGCTCTTGAAGAGGCAGACTCGTCAAAGTCTACAGTGGCAGATGAAATAATAAAATATGATAATTGTACGTTAAGGGGTTAAGGAACTGTTCCTCGCTGTCGACGCTATCGAGGTGTCTTTTATCCCCTAAAAGGCTAAGAATGACTTTCATTTTCGATCGTTATTTATATTATAGTATTTACGATTCGCAGGAGGACTTTCTTTGATGCGCCTTTTATGAAAGGATCTCGTTTCGTCATCGATATTCTTCCTTCCTCCGCGTACTAGCTTCTCGTAGGTCACGCAGGACGATCCTCCTTAAGCGGGATTATTAAGAGGGAAGATAAGTTCGTTCTACATACGTTTCGTGGCCATTCTCTTCGCGTTTATACCGCTTCGACTTTATTCCGGCCTCGTTCCACCCAGAAGAAGACCACTTCGTAACTTTTCTCCCGACGAGTGGAACAAAAGCGGTGGAATAATAAAAGAACAGCGTCTATCGCGCGATCGCCGTCCTTCGACCTCTCTCTCTCTCTTTCTCTCTCTCCTGTCGTTTTCTTCCTGCTCGCTCGTCTAGTTAATATTCACGTCGACGTATTCCTCTCATCTTTCATATCAAGACACTGAATGCGAGATTGTTAAGGTTAACGACTTTATTATTCCAATCTTATGCGCGAAATACTTCGAATTTATTAACGTTTGTCTTTTCTCTCTTTCTGTTTCTTCCACTCGTTGGGTTTCTTTGCCCCCGCGATAAAGCGAGCCAACGTCGAACGCTTTTTCTAAAAGCAATCAACAACGATGAAACGTTGCACACCGGCGAGTCGTCCTTGTTGGCCGACTGGCGCCACAGCTCGACTTTTCTTCGCTTATCTCCGGCGACCGTCGCGCTACGCCGCGTAAATATTAAACGGATAGCGCAATCTGTACGCAACGAATGCTCTGATATCGCCAAAGGCACCGAGTTACCGTGCGGCATAGATACAGACAGCGTGTCACGGCGAAACTGCCTCGATATTTTTCTTTCCAGTGGTGAGTAATCGCCTGCGAAATGGTCACCGTCCTGCTTCGAAGGATATTCCGTTTCGTATTCGTCTCTCGGAAAGAAAGGAGAAGGATATGATCGAAGTCTATTCGAATTAGGAGGTTCGCTCTAGGCGCACCTAGATTTAATTCGGATGCACCGTCGAGCGCAGAAAAAGGTGGAAAAACGGTAGAGCTCCTTTGTCACTCACCGCACGTGCGAATCATCGATCCATCGAACGTCATTTAATTTCTTTTTAATTCGATTTTAATTCCGTTTTAATTCGATTTTAATTCGATTTTAATTCTGGTTTGCTTCGAAGGGTACTCCGTTTCGCGCTCGCCGCTTCGAAAAAAGGAAAAGGATTAAAACGTGGTTACGATCGAACCATTTCTGCCGAACTAATCATGGCTACACACAAATTAGAAAATTCACTCCAAAATGTATCGTCGAGCGCACAAGAAAGTAATTTTCTGCAGGACTCCTCTGTCGCTAGACGCGCGTCCGAATCATCGTCCGTTCTTACGTCAGTACGATCGATGTTCAGTCGCATTACTTTATTATCGTCTCTTTCAATCTTTACCGACTTTTCGGACATACTATTTTCCGAATTAAGGTCTATAATATTTTTAAAAACGTTTATATTAAATTTTCGTTCTCGAATAAATCGTTCGTTAACATTAACGCGTTAAGCGCCACACCGGTCCCTGCGGGCCGGCATTAGACCATTCGTTTACATTACGCCGTAGGACCAGCTTACACTAAATGAAATCTAGAACTGGTCTGAACGAAACAGCATGGCGTTTAACTTGTTAATCATTTTATTATCGTCTCTTTCAATCCTTACCGACTTTCCAGACACTTTATTTTCTGAATCACGCGGTATAATATCTTTAAGAACATTATTTATATTAAATCTTTTTCTCGAATAAATCGTTCCTCTCAGAAACGAGCCAGTTTGGCCTCTTCCGTGGAAGAAGGTGTACGTCAAACGTGGATAGTTCTACGATTAAGTAGCGCGTATTTAAATGCGTCAGCCCGATCGAATCGAATCCAAATTCGATCGAACTAACCAGCGCGCTTTATCCCGCAGGTACTTTACTGCGACGCGTGCAGAGAATCCTGCCACCCGAAGAGAGGACCTCTGGCCACTCACAATCTGGGACCACCTCGAGGCAGCTGGCATTCGAGCAGCGGCAAAGGCGGCCGGGGTCTGAACGCCGAGGGAACGCCACTCTGCAACGATCACAACGGAGAGGCGGTCTCTCTCTACTGTGCCCTCTGCAAAATCGCTATCTGCGGACTCTGCCTGCGCGATCGGCACGCGGCCCATCCGCAAGACGTCCTGCCGTTGGCCGCCGCCTGCAAGGCGCAGAAGGTCAGTGAACTTCTTTTTCAGCCCTTCGTTCACAATTTTTCTCTCCTTTATTTTCGACGCTTATTTTAGATTCTCCTTTAGGTTTCCGTCGGAGAAGAATCGCGTTGGTTTTGAATTCGCCGTAATCGAATAACGTCCTTATGGATATTAGATCGACAGGAAGATTCGATTCCTCGTAAAAGTCGAACGAATCGTTCGAAAACAGCTTCGCTTCCGAAACGATCCTCGAATTGATGTCGAGTTCGTTCGAACGTGGCAAACAACCACCGACGAAACGTTGTTCCTTTTCGGGCGTTTTACGAAATCCCACGTATCGATCGCAGGTCGGCGCTCCTCTCGACGTCGATTCTTGCGTTAAATTGCGATAAGACGAAAGGGAGAACGCCGACGTCTACGAAAGCGCGTACTTGCGCGTGTGTTTTTCGTTTTTCACGTGCCTGTAGCTCGAACGATCATAAATCTCGTTCCAATTATACGGAGACAAGATTCATATCGTATCGTTCTTTTATTTAGAATGCGCGAGCGTTCGGTGGAGTCGGTTAAATCCGCGGAAGAATTGACGTTTTGGGGCAGGGAAATATCACATGAATTATCACCCGACGTGCTACGTACGCTCTCACACACACGTACACGTGCACACGGACACAAATCTACGTTGGAAGTAATTTATGCGTATCGGCGAACGCACAAAATTCAAAGATAATCAATGATGCGTCGCCGTCGCAATCGAATCGGCCAATAATCGAGTTTGAATTCGTTCGGTCATATGCATTTGATGGGCCACGGAAAATTCATACTTCTGGAGGGACGAACCATCGTTCGCTCCATCGTATTTACGAGTCGTACGTTATCCCGCTTCGCGCGATTTTCGTCGTGCTGAAAGTTGCCACTTCGAAACGCCGTCGACGTATATACGGCGCATAATACGCGCATCCGTACGTTTTATCTCGCCTTGGACTCGACACGGCGGCTCGACGCATCTAATATTAATTCGAAATTGGTATGCGGTACATGGAGCCAATCGCGATGTCGCTCGATCGATTTAGGAGCACCCTTCCATCGAAATCTCATTACCTCGGTAATCAAATTTTCTGCGTTACGGTAGACCAGAGACATCCATCGATTCGTTCCGTAAGTACGCTTCTGTTTATTCGCAACGTGATTTACGAACTCGTCCTCGCCATTTTATCGTTTCGATGGGTGGAAAGAGCGAACGAGAGAAAGACAGAGAGAGCGTGCGAGAAAAGATACGGTTATTACATTTTCCTCGTAAACGTCGCACCAAAGTAAAGATCGATCGCCTAGACAGAAAGAAACGACGGGATGAAATCTCGCGTTCGCCGTTTCTCCTACCACGAAGAAAAAAAAAAAAAAACGCAATCTTGTCCTC
>JAITYT010000412.1:397383-415432 GCA_025433975.1 Liostenogaster flavolineata
CCACCTTCCTCCCTTCCACCGCCATCGCGTAAATTCTTCCTTCTTGCCTCCTACGCGACCTCGAAAAGACGTCCATCGAGGCGAACACGAGCGTTCGATGCATCGCGATCGTCCGATCGACAGCTGGTCGAAATATCGCGTGTCCTTCCGCGCTCGAACGAAAGGTCGGAGCGGCTAGCGGCTAGCGGCGAGCGCCGTTCGCCCGACGCCAACACCTGGTCGCTTCCTGACATATGGGTTCTCCCGATTGCCATCGCGCTCCCGTGAGAATCACTTCCTCGAGCAATCTGATAAATTGCCGGCGTACAGTCAAAACCGCCTGGCTCCTGCTGCAATTTGGTAATTGATCGACGCGCACAGCCGGACGTCCCTGCCGAACGAGACACCCGGTACGTGCGGCTCGTGTCCTTATCGAATGCCGTTCATCGATACGATCGATAACGCCCCGTCGCGCTTCTCGAATGCCAATCGCGCTAGGACGAGACAACGCGCCTCCGATGCCGGAAGGAAGAATCGTCATCCTGGATGATTCCTCGTGGTGCGTGGTTACGCGACGGATATCCGCGCTTTGGCTCGTTCTTCCACTCGACTCCCGTAAGAATCGAATCGATGGTAGGAGAACGCACTGAATGCACGCGCCTACACGTTCATTTAACACTAAACGTACTAAACGAGGTCAAACGACCCTTTTCAAAATTTACATTAATTTTTTATATCGCTTAGAAAAATGGAAATACACGGTTGACTATTTTATTGGTACAAATTTCTGGTAAAATTTACCGTTGTATATTATTTCCTTCGGTAAATTAACAATTCGACGTTTGCCATTTGACCGCTTACGGTACGATTAGGTATACGAGAATGCCGGTACGCTTAGTGTTAATGGTGAAAACGAGCTGTGGTTACGTTGGTGTGACTATAATCTCGATTCGTTATTTTTCGCGTAAATCGCATTTTCCTTTTTTTCTTTCTATTTTTAATTAAATTATTTGTATCGCACGAACTCGCGTCGATGTTTCGCGTTTTGTCGTTAAACGCGGACGAGTGAAAATATATGTTTTAATTCTTCTATTCGATGTTTCGCAATTGAATTTTTCAATTTGACGTCGCGGTCGTGTCGTTTCGCGCTTGTTGAAAATGTTTCGAGCGAATCGACGACGAGTGCTCTTAAGAAGTACTACGAGAAGGAAGAATTGTTCCGCAATTGCAGATACAAGCTCTCGTACTTTTTCGTCGCTCGCTCTGAAAATCGATAATAAATGCGGAATGGTCGACTCGCTGCATCTCTCAACTTCGCTTTACGAGTATTCGACTTAAAGTCGGGAAAAATTCTCAAGCGGTGCGTCCTAACGGAGAACCTCTGTTTTTCCAAAAAAAAAGAAAAAAATTAGAAAAAAAGAACCGTCGATACACAGCCCCTAAAAAATTTCGTCGTATATTTTCCTCGCAATAATTTTTAATCAGAAAAATGACAAAATTCCGACGGAAACGTGTCGGTGAGAACTTTGGCGTCGGTTAAATTTACGCAAGAGAGAACGTAATTACGTCGAAGCTCGTCGAACAACGTGCTTCCTCTCGCGTTCTACGACGCTTCGCCGTATTCCTTGGCGATTTTTTTACGAGTCTGCTTCCCGGTTCACGAGCGGGATGATGTTGCGGTTTCGCCGACGCTACGTTCCCTCATTGTTTCTTTACGAAGGTGAGGAAACGCAACGACGTGCCGTACGACGCCCCATCGGATCGGTCTTAAAACGTAAAGGTTGCTCGAAACTTCGTTGCTGCCATAAAGTATGCATGTATACCGCGTGTAAGCGCACACGCACGAAATCGCGAACCACCACGTGCACGCGTACGTACGTCGTAGACCATCGAAGAGCGAATCTCACCTTAATATTAATATCGACATTCGCGATGACGGCCGTAAAACGCGTTCGCGCTATAAATGCTAGGGCGAATCGCACGCTCGAGAGCAATGGCGATTTCGAATTGCGTTGCCAGCCTTTCGAAGAGTCTCGATATACCTTCGATGCTCGCTTCGTTTACGCAAATCCGACGAGAGATTCTTCCTTTTATTTCGAGGAAGTTAACGAGAAGCGTTCGCGCACCTGCGAAATATATCGTAAAATCCTTCTATCTCTTGGCGCGATTCTTGGTTCGTTAATATCTATTCCGTTATTCTATCACAGCGTAATTTCATACGATTTCGACGATTTGCTGCGTGTTCGAAATATATTATAAAATCCTCCTTCTTATTTCGTTCTCTTAATTCGTTAATTTTTATTCCTTAAGATCCGTTTTTCCATCGAAAGCGTAATTTCATGCGATTTCTCTCAGACCCTAACTCGACGTTTCGTTTCGTATCCTTTGTAAATTTATATAACATTTTCATCCTCGTCCTTCCACGAGAAACCTCGTACGTTACCAATTCGTAAAATCAGAATCTTGAAACGAGGAACCTTCGCAAGTCGAATCTACGCGTTCCTCGAAAAGTTTTAACCCCTTAAATCTCATCAAGCGCGCGGGTCCCTAAATTATCCGATTCTCCTTCTTCACTGAAATTTCATTTTCTTCCGTAAGATGACGTATATATACGCCTTTCGCGATCGAATGGCTGAAAGCAATCACCTCGATCGATTGGGAGCCGTTACGATCTCTCTTGCGCGTCTCCATGCGAAGAGTCGGCGAAATTCGGCTGTCGTCGATCTCAGTGCTCCTCTGATGAGTTCTGTCGTCCTTCCAGCGTGTCAATTCGCGCCAAATCCCGCGGCCACTGTCGTGCATTAATATCTCGTATCGCGGCAGAGTGGTCGAAAGAGGAAGGGAGAGAGAGAGAGAACAGTCCTGTGTCCCGGCCGATAGTTCGGTAATTAGTCTGGCCAGAGACTCGGCTAATCAACAGTACCGGCGTATGTGCGTGGCGTTCTGCCGCGTGTTGCAATCGCGATAACAGCCATTAACCTTAGGTACCCCTGCCTAACGATTACGTTGCCACGATTGATAGATAAATAAGACGACGTCGTTATCATCGATGGTCGTCGAATGTTCCCAAGCGTAAATTCACTCGAAAATTCGAAGGATCGAACGCTCATGGAGGAACGCGTCTCTGCGTATTCATTCGCGTGTTTATCGGGTTCGATCCTTTTGCCCGTGAACCGTAAAAACGGTCGTAGAGGAACGATAGAAGCGAAACAATCATCGCGCGCAATTTTCCTCTTAGAAGATTTCAGCCGAAGCTTCTTTCAAGTTCTCCCGCTGAAGAATCTCAAGTATTTTAATCCAACGATTACGAGATTGTTCCGGGTGGCGGTAGGGAAAGAATCGACTTGACTCCACCTCCGATCTTTTTTCCCTTTATTAATTCTTCCTCTTTCTGTAATCTTTCTAGGAACTTTAATAGGATCGATGATTCGAGGTACTCGCAAGAACGTGGAAAATGGTCTTCGTAAGTCTCTCTTGCCCTCGATAGACAACGATAAGCGTCTCTTCGCTTACGTAAGCGCGCTCTCGTTTTCTCGCCTATCGCTCGAAACCTATCGTCGTGGAGAACGTAGACGCGTGAAAAAGATCATCGATCGTCTACGAATTTCGAAAAAAATGCAGTAAGTCGTTGAGAGAAACGTCTTCGAGTACGGATTCGCTTTTTTTACCTTTTTGTACTTTTTTTCGCTCTCGCGTCGCGAAAGAAGGAAATAACTCGGCGCAGCGTCGGTCAATCGACGCGCTCCAAACGATAATGGCCGGCTTGATTGGTTCTAAAAGGACGCGGCAGGAAGGAAAAACGACGACGATAACGACGATGCGAGGGAATCGCGTGGGTCGCGGAAGACGACAATAATCGATCGTCCGCCGCGTAACGACGATGACGTACGCACAGTGTCACCGTCTTAATCGATCTTTATCGAATCGCCTTAATCGTTCGATGGCCGCTCCTACCGTCCTATTATCGTGTCCCTTTGCTCGCCGTTTCGTCGTCGTCTCGAAGCCATTAATTGTCCACGGCGATGCGCTCGCTTACGACGTCGTACGCGCGTGCCTCGATGGCTCAAGTTCGACGAGTTCGACGAGTTCGAAGAACTTCCGACTCCCGACTTTCGCGCTAATCTCGAAATTCGCTCTCGCTCCCGTGGAATTCGCACCGAGTGGAAGTTAGAAGAGAAAGAAAATAGAAGAGAGGATAAGTTTCGTCGTAGCAATCGAGCCAAGCTATTCGATCAAATGCGACGTGTTGGATGTTCGCGAAAAAAAATATATATATATATATAGCAATGTAAAGTATACGAGATACAACATACGAAGAAAATACGTTTTCTTATATTAGGTCGTAACGTCTAACGTCCGATTCTTCCATTCCATTTTAAAGATTCGATTTTTGTATGAAACGGAATGGAAAAATCGGACATTTCATACGTTACGACCTAATACATATATATTATATATAATATATGGCGCGCTTTTCGAGACTCGCTCAAAGCCGATACTCGAAGCAAGATCTTCGCCTGCTATGCGTTTACGGACATAGACGATCGCAGTACGCTATCACGAGTAGTTAAAGTTCGTAGGTTGCTAAAGTGCAACTGCTAGTTGCGATAACTTCGTAATTGGCTGCAAATAGGCTCGCGGAAACCCGTCGTAGGCTAAGAATATGCATATATCCGTACGCCTATATCCGACTCTTCGATGTAGGTACGAGTGCTTCGTTCTCGCGATATCGTATTTATACGCGTATTATCGACGTTTAATACGCGTCGATGCTTCCACGTCGTTTCCTTATCGGATTTTACATTTATTATCGGTCATTCGCATATTTTTTTGTTGGCAGAGAAGGAGAAAGAAGTTTATTTTACCCATACTCGTTCGCGCGGACGTATAGCGCCGTATGAATTATTCGCGTTTATCGATCATTTTTGACAAACCCTCGTCTTATTCTCGTCTTTTGCGCCGCGTGTCCGCGACAGCTGGCGAGCGATCGATTTCGTAACCCGGTGCAAACGGGTCTCGACGTGGAAGACTTGCCGATTCGGTGCCGTCGAACTTCCATCCTTGTATTTTCGACGATGCGTGCAGACTCGCTTAAACGAGACGAAACTCTCCTCGACGCCTCCTCCTCCTGTTTCAAACACGAAACGCGTCCCTAACGCGCGAGTTACCCTTCAAATTATTTGTCGTAGAACTTCGAACGAGAGAGAAAAATGTTGCGCGAGAAAGAGAACGCCGTCCGTAGGAAGAAATATGCGGAAAATATTTCGATTGAAAAAATATCCGAGAAAATATCGAAAATGTCTCGATATCGTCGCTATCGTCGATAACATTTTCTATTTCCATCACTGCGAGTCTTCCTCTCGCGTCACGCGATCGCGTTTTCACGGTATCCCGAAGCTCGACTTTAAAATCCGAGCTCTACATATCGAAGCCGTGCAATTTTATTTCTCTTCTCGAACTCGTATCCTTCTTCCCTCTCCCCCTTTTCACTCTTCCTCCTTCCTCGCTTTTTCTCAGCCTTCCGATCGAGTAAATTCAAGCTCCCGCGAAATAATACATAATCAACGAAACAAGTTGTCGGCTCTTCTCGAGAAGGAGCTCGAACTCCAGACGCCAGGGAAGAATTTCGCAGCAGCGAACCTCGAGGCGCGTATTAAGGAGTCGCGTTTCCCACGAGTCTGAAGAACTTAGCCTTCGAACTTGGAGCGTCGAAGCTTCATCGACGTCGCCACGAGGATTTACACCGTGTTGCTCGCACACCCGCGTATTTATTTCGCGCGAGGAGAGCCGCGAATCGCGTCCTTACGTTCGACGACACTGAAATCTAGCTAAGATCGATTCTGCGTTGTAAATTCGCTTTTTTCCCAACAGTTTTTTTATAAGAACAACATAAAAACAGAAAAAACATAAACAACGTTTTTTCATTAAAAAAAAAAAACGAAATGACTTTACGAGCTACTCATCCTAATCCGACTGTCGGAGCGCCAGAACGCAAACAAAGCGATAAGCGGGAATAGCGGTGACGCGCGTTATGATATAATGTGCATATTTTTAATATTTTTACGCTGTATATCCCTATGCTTATATTTCAGCGCTCATTTCGTTAAATTCATTTTAAAAATCCGACTGGAAATCCTATTTAACTTGAACAAGAAGAACGTCCTCCATATTTAGGTGATGGGACCCCGCTAAAACATACGTGTTAATAGGTATGTCCAGAAATATAATTCTTAGTCCAGAATATAATTCAGACGCGATGTAGAATGTGACGTTCCACGAAAAATTACGTTCGTTTAAGCGCAAGGCCGATATATAGTACGATTTACTCCATTCTTGCAGAAGATAGGTAAAGAAATCGGGAAGTGCGCTGATCGAAGGAGTGGAAACGACTGTTCTTTATCGAGAGAAAGTTTTTCGGGCTTTTCGTACGTAAGATGGTTTGGCGGTCCGCTCAGCGGTCCGGGGGAGGGGGATGCGAGGCACGTTTGGGGTCCAGGATTGGAAAGACGTCCCTAGGAACGACCTTGACGGTCCAGGTTAAGACGAAAAGAAGAGCCAAGGAGAGAAACGAGTAAAAGCGAGGAAGACGAAAGGTGGAAAAGTCGAGAAGGAAATCGAAGAAAGCGAAACGTCGCACGGGATTCGCAATTTCCTGGACGCGTATCGCGCTGGCTCCTCCGTAGTCTTCGGGTGGAGCGTGTCACAAAGGAACGGCCGTGCTCGTGCCACCTCGAGGACAATGCCGTGGGACGCGAGAATCAACGAAGACGACGACGATGTCCTGGACGAGGAAAAGCAAAGCAGAGTCTCGATTCGCGAGGAAAGAAAGGATCGAGGAATCGCCGAGTCGTGAAAACGACGAAGGTGCACGCTCGATTGCCTTCGGTCTGCCGTGACTCTTGGAATATCGCGTAAAAAAGGATGCTTTCTTGGTTGAGAGTGGTAGGGTGAGGGTGAAGGAGGGGCAGGGGGAGGGGAAGGTCACGTCGGCTAGGGCGAGACAGAAGGGATGCTGCGAGTAGAAAAGGCGAACGCGAGGAAGGAATCGAAGGGAGAGAGATAGCGCGAGTTGCTAGCGTGTGAGAAAGAGAAAGAAAGAGAGAGAAGGATGATAGTCGAGGCTTTAGAGGTACGAAGAAAGAGAGAGAAAACAGCGACACGGTAAAAAGAGGAAGAGAGAGAACTAAAAAGTGTGTTGAGAGAGAGAGAGTGTGTGTGTGTGTGTGTAAGAGAGAGAGGAAAATACAAAACAGGCGGGATTCTCCGATAACACGTATTACGTATCACGTCTTCGCGAAGCGAACACCCACCCACTCGCATAATACATGCACGCGCGCACTCACACGGAGACACGCTCGATGCTCCAAAAGAAGTTACGATTCGTGCGAACGCGGCCGAGGTCGTGCAACTTCGGCTCCGCGGTAAGACGCGCCGCCGATCCTCTTCGTTTCTCTCTCTTCTTCTCGTTCGGCGTCAAGATTCGCCTTCGTCTCTCTCTCTCTCTCTCTCTCTCTACCTCGTCCATCCGGCACGCGCTATCTCTCTCTTTCTCTTTCTCTCTGATCACCTTCGACCCTCGCCGCGGCGACGTCGACGGTGTTCTTTCCTTCTCTCCTTCTTCTTCTTCTCCTTCTTTTTCTTCTTTTTCTTCTTGTTCTTCTTGTTCTTCTTGTTCCTCTTCGATCCCTTCGCGAGCGTAGCCACGTCTCTTCGCCTCTTGCTCGCGAGATCTCCTTGGTCTTGCTCTTGGTCGACTCTTACTCGGAGGCTCGAGGCCTCCTTTTGCAATCCGTGCGAGACCCGATCGTTCGCAGGCGCTCGTACTTAAACGCAGACACGCGGTACACTTCGGTGAACTTTGCGCTAGGCGGCTTGACGATATTAAGGGTAACGAGACGACTGCCCTGCGGTAATGACGTCTTCCATCGTCTTCGTCGGCGTCGGCGTCGTCATTGGTGTCGTTCGTTCGTCCTCGCGACTCCGACAATGCCTTTGAGCTTCCTGGAGGCTCGATTCGCGACGAGGTGCGTCAAAGAATGCCTTTCTTCCCCGTAGAGAATCTTTTTGATCGAGGTGTCGAGTTCGATCGTCCTGGAAGGCACTAGGGACGTGTTAAAAAAACCTCGATTTGATCGAAAAGACGATTTAAAGCAGGAAAGTAGGTAATCCAACTTCTGTCAGATTCTTAATCGGATGTTTTTCATGTATGCAAGATGATTATACCGGTAAAAAGGCGATCCCAGCGACTGTAGTAAGGGACGAAGTGTTTATTTATAGACGTACGATTATGCGCTCCCTCTTCGTTCGGTCGGTAGGGCGTCGATCGTTTATTTTTCATGCTCGTGCAAACTTCATTTTCATGACGTACCGAAATGTTTCGTGTTACGGTATGTTAATGAGCAGATTCGAAGTAGCTTTGATTATGCAAATTAATCCTGACACAATGATCCGCAATGGTCACAGGCACGCGAGATGTGTACGCCGGGGAGGACGACGACCTTTCGTTGCCGATTTAATTTTGGCGTCTCACCGAAAGTCCATAAATTCAAGCGCGTAAGACTGCCGCTGTAGATTATCGAGGAAAAGACAAATCCTTGTTAATCTTCGCGAGTGATCGTTCGCTACGAAGCTTACAATTACGCGCAATGCATTACGCAAGAAAAAACGACGGCTAATATAAAATTCGTCGTATAAAATTTTATCTGCATTTTTATCATACATATTTCATACATATTTTTTTTCTTTTTTTTTTAATACACGAAACGTAACGAAGGAGCGATTGGATTCGTGAAGATTCCAATGTCATTTCGTTGCATTTTTAAATTTTCTAGCTAAAAATTTAACTCTCCGATCGTCCAAATTATGTCACATAATGTCATCGCAACTTTCAACATCGACTCCTGCGACCATTGAATTTCTAAGTATGTGCTCGATATATACGAGAAGCGATGGTCAGCAACCACAAAAATTATATTATTCGGCAAATATTAATTAATCTATCGAAAACGTATTGGTTTTTTTTTCATTCAAAAACGACAGCACTTTCCGGTAGATCTAAACAAAATCTCCGACGATCTACGTGGAAAGCTGAAGATCGCTCGTTCGAACACGACGACGCGGTTCTCGTCATCCTTAACCTCGTTACGCGACTCCGTGTATCCTCGATCCTTTGATCGAGATCGTGCCACGGCGTGGCTCGTTTTGGTGCGGACGTTTTGCCGCGTTCGCGAGAGCAAGAAATCTCGACGCGACGAGACGAGATTCTGCTCTTCGTCGTAAAGTTTGCGCCGTCTAAGAAAGTGTCGTTGACCTCGGTCGTGCCGTTTCCGTGGAATTCGCCATCGGGTAATTTTGCGAGGAAAGTAAGAGTTATTAACTCGCGGATCGATAACGATGCCGGCTGGAGGCGCGGAATCGTCCTCGTGCTTGGCTATCTCGAGGGCTCCACGCGAAATTGCGAAAAGGTGACCGCGTCCAATTAGGCGTAAACAGGAAGATAACCAAGGCAACGTGACGCGATGCACCACGAAGGAATGAGAAAGAGAGAGAGAGAGAGAGACGCAGAGAATTACGATACTCGAATGCAAACCCTTAACACGTTAAACGTCACGCCGGTCCCTAGAGACCGCCGCTAGACTTGCCGTTCAGGTTCGGCTGGGCCTCAGGGATCAGCCATAGATTAGGTTGTGATTGTGAGACTGAATATTCTCCTTAGACGACATCTGTTTTTGTTCAATCAAGTCTTGAGAGAAAAAATATAATATTTACAAAAAAGTTGATGTAATTCTTGAAACAGGATAACATTTTGCTACTTTATGTCGTTTTTCTAACATTAACAGGTTCCTAACATTTCTGTTCGTTCTCCGGTTCGCCCATCGGCGGTAGCCCACTTGAACGACGAGTAAAACGAATCGGGTGCTTAACGCGTTAAAAGAAAGACGAGGAATAATTGTTTTCAATTTTCAAAATGACACGTTGGAAGATAATAAAAATATAATCCTTAGATCGTCAGCGATGCCAGGCTATTATTATTATTAATTATGAAATTGTTCGGGAGCGTAGCTGGAGGCAGTCGGTGCAAAAGGCGCAGAGAGACGGAGAGAAAAGCGGGCTGGAAGAGAAAGAGAAAAAAGGAAGGAAACCCGCGGCACATTCGTGAGCAAAGGCGCTCCTCAGAGCCACTCGTAAGGCCAGACGTTTTAGCAGTCGTGTCAGGTTAGGCGCGTAAGTAGTCGAGGCTTAAACGGCGCACGGTTCGTTCAACGATCCGAAAGTACAGCACGAAGGTACAGTGGATCGCAAAAATCGTACGCGCGCGAGTTTTCGTTTAGACGTCGTTTCCTCGAAGGCGATAAAAGGCTTCTCGCGGATCGCCAACCGTCTAACTAACGAATAAGGCAAGCAGTCGCGCGCTAAGATCAACGCCGCGAACGTGACGGAAGAAGGAGAGTCGGACGCCTTTGAACGCGAGCTAGTGGCAAGCGATACCGATCGCACCGTGTTAACCATTACGATCGAGTCGAGTACCGTGAGACGAATGTGCCGTAACGTTTAATTACATTTCCATCGCCGTCAAGGCCTTTTAAAGTCGATCATCGTATCTGAAAAATGGGACATTTTTCGAGTTGGAAACGAGTTTCCAGTCTCCCATCGAACCTTCGATCTTTAAGAAGCTTTCCCGCAGCGATTTCAGTCGAATTACGAATTACGAAAAAACAAATTTGGATTGTAAATATATCCGTAAGATACTGGAACGTGTTTATAGAAAGAAAGGAACAACGTTTTGATCTAGAGTAAAATTTAATAGAATAATAAGTATAGATTTAAACTGATTCTTCGCCATTTGATGGCGAATTTGATGACTTCGACGCCATTTTGTCACGCCATTCACGCACACTCTCAGCCACTTCGCAATCCTTCGACAATTGCTACATAATCAACACTCGCATCTCACTTTGTTCCTACGCATCTTATTTTTTTATTTTTAATTTTTTTTTTTTTATAAACAGCGACGACTTTCTACGAAACGTTCCCGTTTCGAAAGGGAAAAGTAAGGACGGAGACATATTCTGAATCCACTTAGGCGTACGTTTGCTGGGATCGAGACACTTGTCGGCAGCGCTTAAGCGTAACGCGTCGTGGCGGAGCGTGTCGAGCGCACCGCGGGTGTTCCCAAGAATGTAATAAGACGCGCGTAAAGAGAGGCCGGTCGGAACTCGCGCCATTCCTCTCCGTGGAGGTTGGATATTCGCGCGAGGTCACGCTCGAGCGCGTCGTGTGCGTGCGACGAGCGCTCGGACGCTTCGACCAGGCGCAAAGGCAAAACCGCGATATTCCGAGGGTGGAGATAGGAGCGACAATTTTTCCGACGAGCTCGTAAAGGGGATTCCCCGGGCGTCCTGCCGACGGTACCGTTTAAAAGGCGCGAACGAACCAACGAGATAATCCCGTTACTCTCCCGTACGACGATACGCGACCGCGCGTTCCAGCGGCGCTAATTTCTTCCTTTCATCCATCTCGTATCACGTTTTCTTCCTTTGATTTATTCATTTTTCTTTTTCTTTTTTTTTCTCTTACAAAAACGACCGCGAAAAAGGCGAAAATCGATGGAACGATTCTCGTCGAAGGAGAAACGTTTCCTCGAGATTCGAGTTCCGTCGATAAAGACCGAAATATCCGTCGATTCTTATCACGGCACGTACTTGGAAGCGATTCGGATGAATTCGATGGAAAACACGGAAATAAAGGGTTTCGTTATTGTATCGAAAGACGTACGACGAAGAAGGGGACGATTTAACGTTCGATGCCTTCTTTTTCGCGTTTTCCTTTGTTCATCGAGCGTCACGACGACGACGACGACGACGACGACGAAGGGCTGGGGGAAAACGGCGGGGAAAGTTTCGCCACTAGGAAGGCGCAGCGGGCAAGGGTGCGCCGGCACCCTTTCCGCCCTGCGGCGGCGAGCTTTTAGATTGATGAGATTCCCGGTAAGAGGCCGAGAACAGATACCAGGGCACGCGGTCGTTTAGAACTCTCGGTGTGTTCTTTATCGAGCGTATTGACCGCTGGAGCGCCGTTGTTCTTTTCCACGAGCGTCGCTCGCTAGAAGATTGCCGAATGTTTTTTCTCCTCGGGGAGAAAGGGCCGCCAAGGCGCGGAGGGGAGGGGGGAGAGGGACCCTTTCGGACGGGTAGCCTAACGAGGATACGTTCGAACGATCGCCGGCATTTTTATCGTATTCGTCGGCTCGGAAAGATCGAAATAATGCATCCAGGCATGGGTAATTGCTCCTCGATACGACGAGAGCGTATCGCCGATGACGCGTCGTTAATAAAATACTCTCTGCAATATTTCGCGTATATTTTTTGTATAGTACGCGAGCGTACGCGTTCATTTTCGAAGAGAGACGAGGAAGTCTCTGGAAGAAAATACCGAACGATGCGTCGATCCTAAGCAATCTTTGACCATTCCTCGAGTAATCGATCTTTTTCTCGACTAATACTGGTAATCACTCGGTCCTGCTCGAAGGATCATCGTATAAGTGAGTCAATATAGTGGCGTTTGGTAGCTTACAGACACGTAGTGTGCTGCCTGAACGAAGAGTCTTGGGAAGGTTTGGCGAGAAGGTGACAAACGCTTGAATTCCCGAAGAACACTTGTTAATAATTCGTGTAAAGAAATGTATCGCATCTACCGAAAAATGGAAGATTGGTTCCAGTTCTAAGAAATCAGCAAAAATAATATAATAGACCATGCTGTTTTTATGTTAGGATCTTAAACATTTTATCGCATAAAAATTGCACATGTACTTGTATCGTACAAAGTGCATCGGTATCTTCAAACTTATCTCTTAATCTTAAACTTAATCTTAAAACTTGCGTCTTAATCGTAAGACGCATCGTTGGACGCGCTGCGCTTCAATAGCAGGCGCGTCTCCTTCCGCGTTGTTTACGCGAGCGTCACGTTTTGCACCGAATGTCAGTCTCGCGACGTAATGAAACTCGGTGGATGCCGGCCGTCGTCCAGTATCAATGCATGGTTAACTTTATTAGACTGCGTCGCTCTAAGAAATTTTATACGACATTCCTGCAGTTACCGGGCTGGTATTCGAGTTAGCCATAGGCGCACTTAGCGCGAGCCGCGCTCGCTCTATCCGGATGCGTTTTAATGCGCTATATCTGGATCGATCTCGTTTTACGAGAGTCAATCCATCCCGCGAACTATCGAGTCGACCGACCGATTCGTTTTTACGCGCCAAAATCTGTTCGCCCAAAAATCTTCCTACGAATTTCGTCTCTCGTCGCGTCGATACTCGAACACCCTTTTAATTCCGCGCGATGCCGTTTTTCGTATTCCACGATCCCGTCGTGCCTTGACGATTTTTGCGATCGATCCATTTCCGACGTCGTCTTCATAATACCCGACATTGACGTTCCGTATCGACGAGATATGCGTTCCATGGACGGTTATATCGATTGTATGTATCGCAGTTTCCGTGGCTCGATGCGTCTCTCGTCGCGTTTTAATCGTGTTTTTTTTGTCTTTTTTTTTACGAATACCACGCACACTAGCGCTCGCGCATCCACGCGAGAACTCATCGACCTTACAAAAACACGTTATGTGTTTAACGACGAGTCTCCCGTCGTCCTTGCACGTTCCCCTTTACCGTCTGTTTTCTCCTCTCTTTCTGTCTCTATCTCTTTCTGTTTCTCTCTCTCTCTCTCTCTCTCTCT
The DNA here is from genome assembly GCA_025433975.1 of Liostenogaster flavolineata. Classification (NCBI taxonomy): domain Eukaryota; kingdom Metazoa; phylum Arthropoda; class Insecta; order Hymenoptera; family Vespidae; genus Liostenogaster; species Liostenogaster flavolineata. The sequence goes on from JAITYT010000412.1 coordinate 411,096, forward strand.
CTCTCTGCCGCGTTACTTTTCCGTGGTTTTCATGAGTCACGGTGCGTCGAAGTAAATGGAAAGTAAACGTACGCATGGTCGTTCAAGGTCTCTTCCAAGCACCCAAGTAATTTACATCGAATTGAACGCGGTGTCGAACGGACGGTCGCTTCGTTGCGTAAAATGTCACCGGCAATTTCGTTGTTCAATTGACCGAGTTATTTGTTTAATTAATTACGCGCGCATTTTGCGTGCCTTCGCGTAAAAGGCAAAATTCTTCCAAGATCGATCGCCTTCGTTAGGCCGATGTCGAATCGATAACGATCTTCTAACGATTGATTTTAACGCGAGGATCGTACGGAGGAAATTCACGCGTTCTCCGTCTCCGTCTGTCAAAAGCTCGTTAGCGAACTAGCAAAGGACGAGGGTGCCACGCCGATTAAATATTTAGAGACGAACGTTAACGCGCCTAGATGGAAGGTATTATACCAAGGCAATGACCGTCGGACCCCTAACTTTCACGATGGTGGTAGTGCCGCAATCTAACAGTTAACGATAACCGACGTTCCTGTATTAGTCGAGCTCTCTGTTTGCTCCCGTTAGAACCGGTACTCGTTTTCGCGAGAACACCCCCTCCCTCCCTCCCTCCCTGCATCGCTGTTTCCTTGCCTCTCATTCCGGTACGAATACTCATCCGAAATTTCCTCTCGGACCTCTTACACGGTTCTCCGACCAGTCGAGGATCTCCAAAGAGCATTTCCACTGTTTCATCGCTGTGCCACGTGCTCTTGTACTCCCTGTCAGAGCTTAGTTTCGTATAATCGGTGTTTACCAGGCTGCGGAGCCCGCAACGCGTGTTGGTTCGCCGATTCGAAGACGACGGAGACTTCCAGACGTATCTCGCATCGCCTGGCTATCGATGACCTATTCCCCACGGGGGATGTTGTGTTCTTTTGGTCCACGTGTCCTACCAAAGACGCTGGCTTTCGTGTAAACTAAGAATTACATTGCGATCGTTATTAGGGCAGTTCTGGTATAAGAGCAGTCAAGTGGTTAATGTAATGCATTCGAATGGGAACGATATCGGCATATGTCTCTCCAATGGTACTAGTTTAGGGAATAGACTATATTTTAATTAACAGAGAAATAAAGCGACAAAATTGAAAACGTTTTAAGAACGCTTAATTAAATGCAGAATCTATCGGTGAACACGACAAATCGTTAAAGTAGGTGGGTTCCTCTACGCAAACCTTCGTGCTTTGAGTAATTTCAATTTTTCGAGGTAGTATGAAAAATAATCCATCGTGCGTATTTAGATATCAAAGAAATGGGACGTTTTTAGCTTCGCCATGTTTCGAGGGGTTAAACGGTGCGAATCACCACCTAGCGGGTCTGTGAAAAAACGGTGGACTGGATCTACTCTTGATATCCACTGGACGCGTGCCGTGTGCAAACACGAAGAGAGCCGCCATCCCTCATCCACCGGGGGCCGAGGGCAGGTTCGACCAGTTCGACGATCCGTACAGGTTAGAGCGGAGTTTTTTTTCAAGTCGACAAAACGCAGACCATCGAGCGTACGTTGTCGTGCCAATGGCGGACAAGAGAGCACGAAGTTCTTCGGCAGTTCATCTGCCATTGGTCGAAGACGACAAGACAAAAACGTCGAGGAGTACCGGACTGTTTAAAGTGCGGTAGCCAACAGTGAATGTCAAACCGCGCTAATTCTCTTTTTATTTTCAAAGAAGCACGCTTCGCGTTGTTCCTTCCAATACGGGAAAAATCGTAGGAAGTTACGGTTGCTTCGTAACGAGGCGATTTCCAGGCCGATCCAGTATCAAACGATCGTTCAAGCTGCTAACCTTGATAGATAGGCCGGGACTTTTCTTTCCCAACTTTCCTCCTCTTCTTCTCTCGAACTTTTCCTTTTAAGCGTGCAATATCCCTCGCGAATTCCGACGCTTACGCTTTTTCCTGCCGCGCCAACGCGTCATTCGCCGTTCTCTCGAAGACGCGTGCACGGTACTCGAGCGAGACGTCGATCGACAGGCTAAAACAGCACGAAGACGAAGAAGGAATCGTCCGGTAGCTCCGAAGAACGCTTTTTTTCAAACAGAGCCACGACTTTTACTCGGACTGGTGACACGAGTCGACGAATGAGTTCAGAACTCGATCGAAGGTTCCAGCACCTACGATGCCGCACCACGCTGGGAATATTTTGCCTTCCTCGCGCGTACGCGGATCGACCGAGAGGCCAACGAATTATTCCAGCGTCAGCCGATAACGCGTCTTCGACTCGTGCTTTCGACAGCACGTAAACGAGCTACGGGCGAGTCGTAGCTCGCTCTTACCCCGAAACGCTCGAGAGATCAAAGGTTCAGACAATAGACGCGGCAATTGCGCGGAAGTTCGCGATTTGCGTTGGTGAGGGCGCACGAACTTCTCTTTTGACTTTTTTCTCGGTCTGTCTGTCTCCTCTCTTTCTCTCTCTCTCTCTCTCTCTCTCTCTCGTCTCGCCTTCGCACTCGACGTCGAACCGCTCGACAAGTTCGATTATTCCGTCGATGTACCACGTATTTTGCATACGTCGGTGTCTATCCATGTGCGCGTGGGCGCTTCGTAGCGCCGCCACTGGAAAATCGAATCATCTCTTTCGCGCCGGAGACGGAGGAGAATTCTGCGATCGTAGCGCAAACGTCGAAGCGGCCAGTTCCACGTCGAACTTCCTAATAAAATCGTTCGAATCCGACAGCTACAAACAGCTGCCTGGCGGATGGATCTCCCCTTGACTGAACGGCCGAATCGAGCCACGAACGTTTGATTTTAGCTCGCGACTCGGACTGCCACGAATCGACGTCGAACTTTGGAACAAAATTTACAGGATTAATTCGTCGGCTCGTCTTACCCTTGTCGTTGGTCAAAATTTGATCGTACGACTTCGACACATCGCTGAGTTCTTCTAAAGATTTAAAGTTGTCTTCGCTATCGATTGCCAGTTATTCTGCCTATTTTGGCTATCCTCTACTTTTCGAGCAACGATCGACAAAATTGACAAGACTAATTCATTTACTTCGTCTCGTCAACAAATCGGATCGTAAGATTAAAATGTCGCAGAATTGTTTAAAGATTTAACATTGCCTTTGATATCGATAGCTAATTACACTGCCTATTCAGCCTATCTTCGATTCTTCGAGCGACGATCGACTAAATTTGATAACGTTCTCTTAGAACAAAGTTAATAAGACTAATCATCTACTCGTATTATCTCGTCGTTGGTCAAAATCGTTCATCGTAAGACTTTCGACACGTTCCTCAATTTTTTCAACGATTGCCTTTGCTATCGATAGCCAGTTAGGTTGCCTATTTATCCTTAAAGCGACAAAATTTCCAAACGTATCTATGAATGCAATGGTGATTTGCAAATGTCTCTGGTCCTTTTTAGTCCGTCAGATGTTCTCGACGCACGGCGATGCTGGAGCAGCTTTCAGTAAAGCGAGAGCGATGAAAGCAAGTGCATGCACGAGTAGCGTTTAATTTCGAACTACCGAGGTCTTAACACGCTTAGTCGATTGCCAATCCGCTCGAGAAAGAACGAAGAAGCAATTTCCACGGATGACACCGTATTGTGCTTCGCTATCCGGGAAACATACAATGCGTCTGGTCAGTGGACGGCTGGATCATTAGTCTGCCACTGGCAGCGGCGAGACACTCCGAGGGAGAAGAGAGAGAGAGAGGGAGAGAGCAGTCACAATGGTACGACATCTATTTATGATAAATCCGTACAAAGTCGATCGTACGCGTTCCCTGCGTCGTGACGTCAAGAAGGCAGGTAGAAGCCGAGATAAAAACAACGACGACGATTGAAAAGACATCGTTGCGTAAGATTTCCTTTCCGTTGTATCGTCAACTTTTCCTTCGTAACCTTTAACGTCACGATTTATCATTAGCAATCCATTTTTCTAGTTTCTCCGCAAAGAAACGACGGCAATGCCAGCGTTTACACTCCGAACGCCAACGGATTCGCTCTCGATATTTTTTCGTCGATTATGTCGATTTCGTCGAGCAGCGAAAACCCAACGAACACGTAGATAGCGCAATTTACGTATGTAAATCGATATCGGTGCGTAATATGGGGACGATTACACGAATTTAATTCTGTTTGTTCGTAAAATACGTCAGGGGTGGCGAGGGAGGGGTCGATCCATTTGCGAGCTTCGATGTACGTATAAAGAACGCGCTTATCGTCGTATATATGTATGCAAGGTACGGGTGACCGACGGGAATGTGTTAAAAGTTATTACTTCGTAACAAATAGGCCAAATAAAATGAATTAAACGCCATTTTCTAGAGAAAACTTGTCA
>JAITYT010000412.1:423574-440902 GCA_025433975.1 Liostenogaster flavolineata
ACGTCCAATTAACGTCGAATTCGACAGTGGATACGTTCGGAACGTCGAGAAGATCCGTCTGAAAAAATGCGATCGACGCGGCACAACAGTCGCGACAGGACGACCGCTGGTGAATCGCAATGGCGGAGCTCGTAAGTGCCACTCCGATCTTCGATCGCTCCGAATGCTCTTCGCCCGTAGCCATTGATTCTCCGAAGGCTCGAAAGTCGAGACGAAGGAGAAACATCGAAAAAAATCAGGCAAAGGAGAGAACCACGAGCGATGGAAGAGGTTCCGCTACCTGGAGAGAGCTAAAAAAAAAGATTTGTGTAAAGAGGCGCGCGATACGCTCACAGCACCGGAAATTTCACGCTTTAGATCGTATCGAGACGAATTAAGGAGATTCCACCGCGAAGTAGGAAAGGAAAGAGACTCGAGCTCCTCTCCTCTTACCGGGATTAATCCAAAAGCCACGAGTATTCGACTACTTCAATCGTCTTCGACCTTCTCTGACTTTTATTTTCTCTAATCCGTGACATTAAGGTTGAGGAGGAGGAGGAGGAGGAGGAGACGAAAGAAAGGTTCCACGATTCGATACGAGCGAGAATCGAGGAGTAACATCGATTCTATCGGCGGTTGGATGCGCGACGCGCAAAGAACTTTCGAGAGGTAGTCGCGCTCGTTGAGCTCTTAAATTTTAATTAATGCGGCTTTATCGATCCGAGCATCCTACCTACTGCCACTGCTACTGTTCGCGCTACCTCTGCTCTCCAGAACAGAGGGAAAAGGCGAAACTAATGCTGCCATATAACGCGATCCTATGCTTTTTCCGATAATGTCGTTAAAATCGAGCCTCGCGGTCGTCGAAACGACCATGGAAAAATGCACGATGGAGAAAGATCCTAAAACGCTTCCTATCGTTTTCTTCCTTCTTTTTTCATCGAACCATTCGATCACGCGTGCGTCGTTCTACTCGGAAAAATTCGCGATGCTTCTCGAACGTTATTCGAAGTAATTCCATACGTTTCGTTAGAAAAAGGATTGCTGAAATCAAATTCAGAGATGAAAGTTCATGCCCGATGTTTAGGATAAAAACATGTCGTTCGTTACAAAAATATTTATTTAAAAATATAACCGCTTGTGTTTTATTTTCACGGCGGCGATGAATCAAATCGGTGGTGTTTCTCACGAAACGTCCTAAAAAATCGTCGAAGACAAAATCGAGTCTTGCGGTGGTCGAAATCAACGCGATGAAAAAACTCTAGATATTTCCTATCTTACAATTTTTTTCATATTCTCATTCGTTCCTTTCGGACGATTCGATTACGCGGAGAAAAATTCCGCTCATAGAATCTACGATGCTTCTCACGATCGAAACGTTGAAAAGGCTCGTCGCAGGTCCGATGATCGACGATGTAGCGAGTTTCGAAGGCGTTTCTTCGTAACGGAGAAAAGAAAGACGAGAAAAAAGCAAGCCACGGTCAACCCAGATTCTAAATTCCGGGCATGACGCTGCCGTCGAGAAGGAAAATCCTTTCGCTCTCGCGGTAAGAACGCACGAAAGCCTAAAGGCTCTTCCAAACTCTACGAGAGAGATCCTCCTCTTACTTTCGGACGGCGTTACTCCAGCCAAGGATAATCGAGAGGATTTCCTACGGGAAATTACTTTTCCAGGAAATCGTGCCTAAGAAGAGAAGTCGGCTCGCTCCTTCGTGGTTGTCTCGTTCTGCCACTTTTCTGTCTCTGCTTCAGCAGCTCCCGCCTCCAGCAATCGCGACGCAACTCGCAGGTAATCGGTTCCATCGTTCCTCCGTGAAAAGACGAACGCTCGCGCGCTGTTGGCTTCTCTCGTTTGCACCGATCGAATCGTTTGTCCTTGCATCATCGGAGGAATCGCTGGTTCTTCTTGGTTCGAGCTAATTTGAATCGCTGTTTCTTCTTAATTCGTGTTTTTTTTAAATCGCTTTAAATCGCATTTTACTTTGTATCGTCGTTCGTTCGCAGCCATCTTGCCTATGATATTTACGCGTAGTAAACGTTTCATATCAAACGCTTTTCGATCGATGTTCGACGATGTCGTTAAAAATTCTCACGTTTTAGAATTTTTAAATAGGTATGCAATTGCATTCATCGATCATCTCGAAATAGGGAGTAATTATTCGAGCTTTCGATAAACGTCTAGAGTCGTCGTGGAATTTTCTGAAATAATTTTCAAGCGCATTTGAAGCGTTCAACATCGATGAGATTTCGAAAGTTTACTCATAGCGTCTTTCTCGCGACGAGTTTCTCCCAGTCGGCGATGAACGTGGCGCCTCGATGTATCAGACGCACGATTTCAAGATCAGTTGACCCAACTTGACCCGAGTTGGCAACTCCACGGAGGAAATAAAGACGAGCTAAATCACGACGATTTGGCAAGAGTCGCGTCGAGCCGCGCCTATAAGCGCGACGAATTTCGATTTTTCTAAGATCGTCGTTCGATTCGATCCATGTTCGAGGGATGATTAAAAAATTGCCTTTGTCTTTCTTCCGCGCATACACACGCTCTCTTTCTCTCTTTTGTTCGTATTTAACCGTGCTCCTTCGGTAGTTTACTGGAAGAGAAGAGAGTGACGTCAGGATCGCAAGGCAACGTTTATTTTCATTTACGTATCATGCCAACGCAAGCCGGAACACGTTGAAATTATATACCGGTAAAGCGTGCCTCTTTGGCTTAACGAGCTGTTCATTTAATAATCTGGATGGGTCGTTAGTACGCGTAAAGTCGAGCTTTGCATTATCGACGGTATCGCGTTTCCCGGTAGTAAGAGTAGAGGCTCTTCTTGAGAATTTCGAAGGAACACACCGTGGAAAATCGCAACGCTAGAATATCGAAATAATTAGTCGACGACGATGTTAAGCGAAGGATATCTCGTTCGAGGAGGTACGAGTGTCTCGAGGGCAAATTCGTTGCTCGAGGAGGTCCGAAAAAACCGGAAGAAAACGCGAAATTGCGTTGGAACGAAGGGAAGTCGAATTCGAAATTCGTATAATTATTTGCATATTTATTTATTTGACTCATTTCGAATACCAACTTTTAATTTCGCTTCGCGCGTCTCTATTCATCGCGCAATATCAATCCAATAGCGACCGTAGCGTGGCAGAGTCGACGTACGACGCTTTATTAATTTCGTCGGTCCGATTATTCGGCGTAGCTAGAAACAATGCGACCGGCTCGCCTCTGAAAATTCAAAACGATTTCGATCGGCCGAACGTGGAAATTTCTAGGGGGCTTGTACCATTTCGTTCCGTAAATGGAAACCTGCTGAGCAAATGGCGCCGTACGGACCGTAAAGCACCTTTCACGTGCTCCATGGTAATTCATGTATGAAGCAAGACCAAGGACAGAAGCACGTACAGGGTGACTCTCAAGTATACGATAGATCAACGAACGCGAATCGATCCGTTCGAGTTCGGGTTTTTAAGATTCTCGAATTTTCCCAATCAAAGAAAATCGATGGTTTCGCGACCAGAAATCGACCATCGATCGTAACGAAATTGCGAGTAATGTTTTATGAAAATAAATTTCCTCCTACCGTCTCGTTGTCGTGCGATTTCAAGCTGACGAACGCACGAAGCGTCGTATTGCGACGATTTCGGTTAATTCGAATCGAGCGAATTTACGAGGCCATAACCACGATTTGAACCTTCGTCGAACAGTCGTTTCGAATTTACGGATAAGCAGTCACCGTTGAAGGCGAAAATCCGATTTCGCGGAAAGAAATGTTTCAGAGCCGTCTCGAAAAGGAATTACGTTTAAAAATGCATGACCAGAATGAAGTTTCGAAGCGGAGGCAACGCCACGGCTTATCCGGCCGCCTCGTGCGTAGAGCCATAGAGAAAATACACCGTGTCGTAACCCCCGTCACGTAAAGCCAGTACGGGAGAAGCGAAGTAAGGTAGCGTCGCTCTATGGAACTTTTACCATCGATCAGGGCCGATCTATTCACTCGATGATAGGATAAATCGAAGCGGAGTTGGATCGTCGTGGGATATTTCGTAATGTTTCGTGCTTGGGAACGCCGCCGTCTCCGCTACTAAATCGATCTTCATTCTTTCGTATAAATATCGTTTTATCCATGAATAACTTTAAGCTCTTCGCGACGTCTAAGACTATCGTTCGACGATTTGTATCTCACGTTAACGATTCGATGCCTTTTTTTCGCCATTTTTTACGAGAAAAGGAACGGTAGAATCGTTCGTATGGAAAAATAGCCGTATTTACAATTTCGAAGCTTTCCGTGCATTGAATAAGACCATCTAGTCGAAGTTGGCGCGATAAGAAGGCAAGGAAAAAAGTAGAATCCCATTATCGAAATCTTTCGTCTGAAAAGTCTCTTTCCTTGGCAGACGGTATTCGCCCGTTCATCCTGTTTCCTTACTTCCTTCTCCGTCCTTTATCCCACCCCGTCTCGTCCATTCTTTTCGAGACTCTTATATTCACCGTAAATGTCCCCCGTGCGCTTCTTCCTTCAAGGTTATCCATAGAATTCAGCGTGTCCGCAAATAATCACTTCGAGGACGGATGAAAGAGCAAAAAATGAGGGAAGGGGGAGGGGGAAGGAGAAGAAGAGGAATCAGTGAAAGTTCGGCACGGAATTAGTCCCCTTTTCTTTGTGCGAACGGCCGAAGGGATGGCTAAGAGGGTCGTTAATAAAAAGCGTTAGCAAAGAAAACGTTTGGGGTAAAAGCGCAAAATTCCACTTTCGTCTCTACTTAAGATCCATCGACGACTGACAAAAGATGCTTGTTTATTTGCCTGCTTACGTAAGATGCATTGGCGAGTCTTTCGCTAGCGCGAAAGAAAAGCGTCGTACGTGTTTCCTTTCATATTTATCGCGCATTTAAACGACCAAACGAATACTTTTCTTCCTTCCTGCATCATATCGCGGCCTAATCGTCACCGAAAGCATCGACGTTAATCTTTACGCGGACAGCTGAAAGGACGGCTAAGAAGCTCGTTAATAAAAAAAACGTTGGCAAGGGAAACGTTTCGGACGAAAACGCCAAGTTCCACTTTTGTTTTTGTCTACGAACCATAGTCGATCGACGAAAGATGCTCAACTATTTTCTCGCTTGCTTGATTACGTACGATGTATTCGTAGATCTTGTCGCTGGTGCGGAAGAAAAGAAAAGCACTTTCTGTCCCTTTCCCTAACTTTCTCCAGTCCTTCTCACATATCGAGCACTCGTTTCGACGACAAAACGTTTATTTTTCTCCTCTCTGCGTCATATCGCGACCCAAACGTCACCAAGAGCGTCGACATTAGCATACTCATTGACCGAGAACAATCGAGAAGCAAACAATTCACCGAACAGCAATAACGATAAAATTCGTACGCTGGATCGCGAGGCCGCTTACATTACAATTACAATTAATAAAGCAACAATTATTCTCGCAACACCGTAACGATTTATAGTTCACTCGAACGCGCGTAATTCGTATTAATTATTCAGCCATCGTACGAAGACTCGTCCCACCTGTCCGACCCGGGATCGGCACGCTTCGAAGGGGGAAAAGCAGGCGCATAGTCGGAGGACTTTATTAAGTCCCTCGAACCCCTCGGGAGGAGCGCGATTATTCCGATATCGATGGCGGCAACGCCGTCGCCGCTGTGAGTTAATTCATCACAGTCATTCGCGAAAGAAACGTCATTTTTCTGGCGTGTCACGTTCGTGGATACGTCGTATATCGGCGCGCACGCGATGTCGTCGTCTACGCTTCCAACGAGGGAAACGGCACTGGCATTATCGGCGTTTATCCAGTTCGCGCACACTGTTTACCTCTCGGCTATCGAACGCCACTATATTTTATTTATTTAATTCTTTCCTTTTACGGCACGCCACTGTATCGATGTATCTCATGTAAAATATAGTGTCTCGCGTTACATTACTCCAACGTAAAACTTATTGTACAATCTTCTTTTTTATGCAATTCGCGTTTAGTCTCGCTGTAAGGAAAGAGGAGAGCTAAAAACGACTCACCTTTTCGATACCTAAAAACTCATGCTGGGACGTTTTTTACACCACCTACCTAAAGTTAAAATTACTGGAATTATTGAGTCTCACCTAGTTCGATGGTTTACTTGGATGGATCTTTTTTTTATCAATTTTATGTGATGTTAAACAACGATCGAGCCTATCGGTTCGATCGAATCCTCGCCGTACTATCGGATGGATCTTCTCGTCGTAACAATGCCGATAGACTCGTTGATATTTCTTATTGCAGTCTTGGGATTACGCGCCTCGAAGTTCATTCCGTTCAGCCGTCTAATCAATTTCGAAGCGAAATTAATTTTCAAGGGCTGGGATGAATTTTTCGCGAGCGCGTTTCGAGAGGCGAGAAAATAGTCCTCGTTTATCTTGTCGGAAGCGAACTTCTCGATAAACCGTAGATCTACCGTCAGAAGTCGGATCTCGTTCGTCGGTGAATAAATTTCTTCTTTTGACGTACGTATCTCGTTGGTCCATTCTCTCTCTCTCTCTCTCTCTCTTTCTCTCTCGACAATGGCGCGTCAGCGATCGCGCAAATGAAGGGAAGATGCGTGTCACGAATACCTCGAAAATGCGGTACGGATGCCGTGTCGCTGCCAAGCTCGTGTTATCGGCTATCCAGTTCGATTGTCATCGTTTTATATTGGTTTGTATCGATTCGCATTCCTGGCAACAGTATCGCCGCGCATTTCATTTTGCAAAATTGAGATCGTAGCGGTATTCGAGTAATTTGCGCGCATTGTGACATCGAATACTCGATGCATCGACGGTGAATATCGATTCTCCTCGTGTCGCGTTGGGACGCGAATCTCCGCGACTGCGACCATGGCAAAATTCGTTCGAATCGACCGAGAGGTAAGATCGCGCTGAAAATTCGTTCGAAAAGGATGGCTTTGACGGCGTTTCGCGTCGCATCGGGACGAAAATGGCGCTGCTTTCGGCTGCCCTACATATCGGCAACCCTGTCTAGAGACATCCCCACCACTTAAAATGTAAAGGCCATATAAGGAAAGGGCTAGCAAAAAATAAAGATAGTTCAATTAAATTCCGTTCAATTTGGTACACTTGTTCTCCTTCCACCATTTATTTCGAGCTTCCGAAAACAAGTAACTCGCGAGCCATTTACTAAAAAGCGTCTTTTTCCTATTTTACCATCCAAATAGTCGCTATCGTACTTAAAAGGTATCTCACCTACGGGCGGTACCTATTTCTAATCTCGATCGCGTTGACCTTCTTCCGGATTATTTCGTTAGAAATAATAATTTGAATTTTCCCCGTGACAGTACCGACGAACGTGTGCAGCGTCCGCCCGCATGATTAAATTAAGTAGAAGGGGTTAAACGTGATTCGCATCGCGAAAAAATTCGCAGACTCAGTGCCGTTGAACGACGATCACCCGAGACGGCAAAAATAAAAGGGTTCCGATCGATTGAAATATTTGTCGGTGACGTTGCTAACGTTGACTGATTTCTCTTTCGGAATCGTTAATTCGTACCAGCGAAGATCGTCGCACCGTTTTTAGAGAAAAATCCCCGTCAAAAATAATCTCATTGTATTACACTTGTCAGGCTGCCACGCGATAGAATTCCATACCTATTCTTTTTTGGAATAAATCGTCGGTATTCATCGCCGATTTCTATTCGACTGCTTTGACAAAATACGAATCGTTCATGATTCATCGCTTTACGCTCTATCCTTCGTGTCGTACGATTTCACGTTCTTCGTTTCTTCCTATCTACGAGTATTACAGAGTGTGCATTTCTCCGTACATATATTTTCCAACGATATTCTTTCTACGCGATGATTTCCAGCCTGCGATTTATACGAAATGGAGGCTTTCTCTCTATCGACGAAAAAAGAAAAAAAATATCGTATATGGAAGAGAAACGCGAAAATAATCGCGCGAAACGCGAAGTCGCTCTGAAAAAAAGGCAGGAACAAAGGAGGATTCCCTGATCTGATCGATACAATCGAAAAAGCTGAAACGCTCGTCATCGTTTCACGAAGTAACCTCGGCACGTCGAAATCGTCCGAAGGTTTCCAAGAATCCGAGCGAACGCAGGAGCCATCGTGGGACAGGATGCCGAGTCACCCTCGTTCTCGAGTCCGCGTCCGCCCCTCGTCGAAGGGTTCGTGCTAATCGTCGACGACGAATTAACACGGACGTCGCGGGTACGACGATGGCGTTACGATCGAAACGTCAACGTCTAGGTGCGAATTCTGCACTAAAAGAGAGAAAGAGACGTTGACGCGGCGTCGCGACGCACGAAAGAAGATGGCGAACGCGTTTCCATGGTGTGTGTACGTCTGCGTGTATGCAGAGAGAAAGAAAAAAGGGAAAACGGAAGGAAAAGGTGAGAACGACGTGCCTACGCGTTACTTTTGCTTTTTTGGTCCCGTCTCTGTCAAAGCTAGGGATCAAAGGTGACCTACGTGCTCTCGCGTACGCGCGTGTGCGTGTGCACGAGCGAATGTCACGACCGCAAGTCGAGGGTGGAAAATGCTTATCGACCACCGCGCCGAGACGCGTTCTGCTAAAGAACGAATGGGGAAGCGAGATGGTCCGTGTCGAGTTCACGCATCGTTGTAAATTCGGACGACGTTCGAAGGCGCGTCGTCAAATTCGACCTGTTCCTCGTCGAGCGAGGAAGATTTACACGAGGGTCTTAAAACGATCTCGCAAAAATTTCCCGGAAAGGTTTCCTCTCTCGAAACTCATCTCCGTCATCGAAACTCGCTCCTAGGGGATGAATTTAATCCTTGAGGATTTGGCTATTTTTCGACTGTTTCCAGTATCTCGCGAACTATTATACAAATGCAGTCTTTCTCTACCATTTTCGTACTATTTTGGCTAAAATCTGATACGAAAGCGATCATCGATTTTTAGCATCCTTAATTGTTTTACTACATGTATCGTATAATAATGCGATATATTCCCCTGTGTCTCAGGCATTTCCAAACTTTATTTTAAGATATTGCGATATCTCGATCGCAATTGATTGCAGTTACATTTAGAATCATACTTATAACTGTTTTAAACTTTACTTCGATTTTTTAGTTAAACATTAGTGTTGTACCTTGCATAGATCGTCGAAAGTGTTTCTATTACTTATTCGAGGAAAGATTTACCACCACGTAGATACGTATTTTATCGCGTATAGACGCGTAGTTGTATGTGTGAACATCGTTCGATTCGTATTTCGATTCGGAAGGACGACGCTCGGTCGTACGAACTACGCTGTTTCTTATTGTTATTCCGGCGACTTAGGTGCCCTATCGAAACGACGCCATTGCCAGTTTCTCTTCGATCGTAGACACGGGAACGTCGCTGGAATAATACTCGTAATTTCACGTAGTTTCGCGTATCGAAGCGAAGTAAATCGACGTCCTAATGCACGAATTATCGTTATCTTCGTTCAAACTGCGAGCGACTATCAGTGAAGTCCAAGGAAGCGTCGTCTGCCCGAGAATACCAACCATCGACGTAGTTTCGAGGCGTTGGTCCGCTTGGACCGAACCTGAAATCTTCCTAACTAACTCCTTCTCGGCTCTCTCGTCTCTCTCAGACATCCCGGGTTACATTTTGAAACATTTCGAAGATTTTGAAAGCAGGTGACGCGTAAGATAGCGTCGCAGTCCTCACCCTGGTGACTCGTTTTTCGGAACTCGGCCGGAATATTTCACGGGGGCAAATACGGTCAGGGTGGAAGATAGGCTCGATGGAGAGAACGTTGATCGATGCCGTGGAGCACGCAACGATCCTCGAGAGCGAAAAGTAAAGAAGGCGACGCGGTTAGCGCCGTGAAGGAAATGCCAGTCAACGGAGAGAGAAAAAGATGGAAGGTACGAAGAAAAGATACTTGAAGAGAGAAAGAGATGGAAGGTAGGAAGAAAAGATACTTGGAGATAGAAAGAGATAGAAGGTAAAAAGAAAGGTTACCCGAAGGGAGAAAGAAAGAGACGAAAAGAGAGGCGCGAGAAAGGCGTTCACCTTAATGATAAACGCAGGGGTGCCGGAATCGGCACGAAGGGCGTTGCAAAGAAGAAAGAAAGCAAGAAAGAAAGAAGGAAAGAAAGAAAGAAACGGAAGAGTCGAAGGAAGAGGGAAAGAAGAGGACGGAGCGGAAGGAGAAGGAGGGATAAAAAAGCAGGCGCACGAACGGAGGAAACGTCGGTGGCGTCGGCGTCGGCGTCGACTGTTGCCGTCGGTGCTGCGGCTGTGGCTGTGGCTGATGGACCGACCGCCGACTGCCCCTTCAAATTGCAGCTTAAAGAGCTGCAAAATGTCATGGCAACGACGGAGGAGGCGATTCGTCGCTCCTTCGATTCGATTCTTCCGTTCTCGCGCGTCGTAAACGACAGGAGAAACGTTGTTTCTCGAATAAGAGACGAATGCGATTTAAATAACGACGCGCCGTGGAATTCGCCTTTTCCAGTCCCTTCTAAGAGGAGATCCTTTCCTTTCTTCTTTTTTTTTTTTCTTCTTTTCGTTCTTCGACGACGGCGCACAGGAATAACGATCGCAGTTTCCTTGCTCGTTCGTGCGTCGGATTTTCTTTCGGATTCGCCGATACTCGAGAACCCTTCGAAAAATGGAAAACGAGGGAAGTTTAGATTCGATTCTTATGCGATATCAAGAATACCGACGTCGAAAGGAGTAAACTGCTCGCCTCTGCATCTTGCTTCTATTCCACCATTTCTTTCTCCTCGAAAGTCTTTTTCATTCGATCTCTTTAACACGTCGAGTGTCGTACAAATTTCAGAATATACTGAAACAACGTCATAGCAATCGATACGCGAAGAATCACGTACATGGCGTATGAAATAATGTAAGAATGAAGTTATGTTTCGCATTTTTCCCCGGAGGAAATTGCGAACGTTCCCGTTAAATCTCGTCGATTTGCGTAGCGTTTACCTCGGGTCGCGAAGCATGATGTAAGTCGGGTTAGGAACGATGGTAGCGTGGGTATCGGGGCTGGATGGAGCGAGGAAGAAGCGAGAAGCCGAGGAGACACCGATAAATTTGCTTGGACGGAGGCAAATCGCCGTATGAAATGGTAATTCCAGTTTCACGAGGGTGGCTCGCGATCGCAGCTGATAAATCGCGCCGGACCGACCCTACGATTAAGATGGATAGGGCCGAGGAACGGTCAGGTGACTCGTCGATGTCCGTCGTGGCACCGGCTGTCGCATGACGGCCGATCGCGTTCGATACGCGGAGGAGGCAATGATTTGGATATCGATTTTACGTCGATGCGCCCTTCGGTCACCTCGCCTCGATGAAACCCATCTCCTGGTCTCTCGCTTTTCCACGTTAAAGCTTTGATCGCGTGGCCGTGTTGCGGCTCGGCCAACTCGTATCGCATCTGGCCACGGGAACGATTTCGATTTTACGCGAAATCTTAACGCTTTGCGCTCCACTAACGTCGTAACTTCAAAGCGCAAAGATAGAGTGCGAAGGGAAACGAGAAGTATGACAGGTTCGATATAAAAGAGGAAAGATAGGCGAATGACAATATGGATGCGTAATAATTATGTAGGGTTTTCCATTGACAGGTGGCGTTTTAAATTTTTAAAGAAAGATATTTTTTTTAATGGTTATGTTCTTGTTTTAATTTAAAGTATAGACTTTGCGATTGAGTATGGAACATTGGATCCGATCAATGGCTGCCTCGACTTCTCTTGTAAATTTTTGACGAAAATTTTTCACGCTTTTCGACGAAATTGTTCAAACAACGCTTATTAATCGAACTCTATACGATAGGCAGCCTGATGGTTTAACGCGATAGATTTATTCTTATAAGTAAGTTAACGACGTTACTCCGTTGGCGTTTTGGAAAATTCTGCCTCTGCTTAGACCTTCAAGATATCGAGAAAGCCGTAAAACAGTTTTAGACTCTACGTTACGTACACACACGTACACGACATAAAAATTATGTAGTTATGATTTATTAGTCGAGTTGATACGCGACGTATTGAAAGGTAATGTTAAAGAATACTTTCGCACCCATTCAGCCACATAAAATATTTAATATTTTGTAGATTTTACGGTTTCTAATGGCACGGTTTTGTGGCAACGATTACGGGAACGAAAATCTTTGTGTATTCTATTACAAACTTGTTTCGACGCGTTTGAAAGTTTGCATGCATAGGTACACATACATATGCACGTGTACTTGCATCGTCTTTACGTAAATCTGCCGAGCGCGTAGTAACATTGTGTCTTTATTCTACAAGGTCGACGCGCGCCGTCCCTATGCCACTAGTAAATAGTTCCCAGGAATTTGATCGAGCCTAAGGCTACTTACCGAATGACGTAATTGTTAGTTCGTCGTCGACCTTCGAGGAGAGGACTCGTACGAAACGTAGCTCGTAATTACGTCGTATCTGATCAAGCGAAGTAACGGGAAACGAAGTAAATCAACATCCGTTTACGATCGCATTGTACGTGTTTTCAGGCTTCCAGCGACTCGACATACTTCCACTTTCGACGTTCTTTACGTTGATCGACGTTTCGTCGAGCTATGACCTTCAAAACCACGTAATTTTAATGAAATTTAAAAAATTTAGCATACGTCGCAAAGTGGCGTAGAAAATGGCGGAAAGCGTTACCTTACGTAAATACGTTCGTGGTTCACCCGTCCATTGTTTTAACTGTACGACTCGAAAACAATCCCACACTTCGGAAGTCGTAACAAACGCGAATAACTGTATGTATTTTATTACAAGGACGTATATCGCAAGAATATTATTCGAACGATAAACACAAATATCGCGAAATTTTTCAGCATCGCTGAAACGATGACGTTGTGATTTTATACTCCCACAGGAAATACTGTCTGCATCGAAATTCACGTTTCTGATATTGGAGGCGCTGATTAACACTTACCTACGTCGAAAAGAAAGACATCGGTTTTATCGTTCGATAATTAGCGGTCGATAATCGATTACTGTGGTACTAATTACTACCGATGGCGGCGTTCCGAGCGCTTCGATTTCAAATTTGAACCGCGTATGACGTAACTCTTCTCTCATTGGTCACCTTCAGTTTCTTCCTCGACGCGGTGACGGTAGCAACGGCTCTCGGAACGTCAGTCAATAATTGTCGATTTTGTTTATAATATCGCGCTAGAAACCGGTCACGGACGTCCCGTTGCTTCGTTTTCGATCGTGTCTTCGCTTTTTTAAGTTTCCGACATCGCGGAGAGTTAATTATATCAAAAAATATCGTCGAATATTCGCGAGCAGAAATCGAGGAGTATGCGACTGCGCATGCGCCACTCGGACGAAGATGACCAGCGTCGTTCAAAATGGCCATTCCTCGCGCAAGTCCACCGTTCGCAGCGCTTCGTGCATCGAGGAGGGTTTTGAAAACGAACGTGAGTCAATGATTATAAATTACTTTTATCATGTTTTTTTCGAAGTCGGTCACGAAAGCCTCGTAGCTTCGTATTCGATCATATTATATATTATATATTATATATTATAGAGTTAATTATATCAAGAAATATCGCCAAATACGCGCTCCATGGTACATCTAGGCGTGAGTCACCGGTGGTACACGCCAGCGTGATCCGAGTTGGCAAGTTGGAGGATATCGACGAAGCATATTATAATACGTCGAATTTTTTGATGGAAACAGTTTTTCTTAATTTGCCGTGTTTTATTGTCAATAATTATTGTCATTAATCGTACAAATACTTATTTCATTTTATAAAACGAAATTAGAATTTGTTCATTTCGTATATTCGTTTGGAGGTTATCGTCATAGAAACTAAGAAAATGTCGAATTCGTCGCCGAGACACTTGCTGCGAATAATGGCGCGATTAGCTTCGAGTATCGTTCGAACTTGTTAGTCGATCTTTCGAGCGAACGCAGGTGTCGCTTTCATTGTCGAACGGTGATATTTCAAGAGCGTCCGTCGCTTGTACTCGAAACCGTGACACAAGAAACGCGCGAAGGATCGGTAGGTCGCAGTATAAGAGGCACCCTAAAAATGAAAATAGGATCTGAACCATTGCCAGCGTTTGGTACTACGATCTCGCGCGTCGTACGCGCGTTCATAAATAAACTCTCGTGTGAAAAGCCGCGAGTTCGTTCGTCGTCGCGCTATCGGGAGACTCTCTCGAGATGCTTCAAGATAATATCGAGCGTACCGCTACTTGGGACGTTCGTTGAAGATCGTGCTCGAAGTCGAGTGTTCTCACGGTACATCGAAAAGCCGATTTTTCGGGTGGAACGTCGCCGTCAGAAATCCTTTGTCGCGATTCATTATACCTTCATCGGAGTATTTAAAGAGAATCGCGCAAATTTCTTCCAAGATCGAACAATCGTAACGATTTTTAACCGTGTCTCGAGAAATTATTTACCTATTTGTATTTGAGAGAAGAGTCGAGCATTTATCTCGTCTTTCGAAACGCTAAGGAAAGAAAAGAAAAGAAAAGAAATTCTCGATGCTAATGCGCTCATCTATGCTTCGGTAACTGTATTAAAGCAATTTACGCATAATTTATTTAAACGATAACAATGCACGCTATAATGACAATATCGTACGTTAGAAAATCGTACTGATCGATTATTCGTAAATCGATTATCAAAGACGTCGATTGGTCGTGCGCCTAACTAATCGTCGAGTTATAGGACACTTTCTGTTCGTTCCTATTTCTCACTGTCATCGCGAAGACGCGAGATTAGGAGAAGCAGATGGCCGAACGGACGACATCTGCATCGCGTTCGATTCGACCCGCAGGTCCAATTCCACGCGAACGAATGCCTTTGTCGCATAGTCACTGTCACGCGATTTAGTCGTTTAAATTCCACGATGGGCAATCGCGACACGATAGATCGAACGAAAATAAAGTATCATAATATAGAACGATTGCTCGTGCCTTCGCGTACGATTTTCTACGACGGAAATTACGAGAAATTCGCGAGATTTCACGCGCAATCGTTTTCACGCTCTACGTAGATTGTTTCGGTACAACAATAGTGGAATTCATTCGCGTTTACGGCACGGAGTTAGCTCTTTTGAGAGACAGCAGTCCGTTTTTACTCTCGTTTGGTGCTTAAGGGCAACACTTTCGCGTATTGTGAGCTTTTCGTTGTACTTTTTCGCGTCTTTGAGCAAAAAGATTCTTTACCGTTGTTCGTATTCGAATTCGTGCTTCGTACGCATCTAATGGTCGTTATAGAGCGTGTAATTATTTAGAGAGTATACGGATTAATTAGTTCTCCACGAAGCGCGTGGAAGGATCGAATGAATTACTTTTGAATTGGATCGGATTTATTTTCTCGCATTGGATAGAAAATATCGCAACGTCGAAAAAGATTTTTGATTACTATCGCTACAAACACTCGTATATCAAAGCGAATTTCTCCATAAGAAATAATGGAAATCTACGATTCGTTCCACGACGCAAATATATTCATATAAACGTTTTTTAATTCAATTTAATAGAAAGTAATCAAATTTATTAATTAAATTTAATCGTGACTGACGCGAGAGAGACGAGAAGGGAAAAAATTATTCGGTAGGATCACTGAGGAAAACACTACCTTTTTTTTGTGCGATTTTAACAAAAAACCTGTCCAATGACACTCGCTTTCGAGGATCTCGCGTAAACAAAAAAGGACATTGCATTGTCGTCAAACGGATTCGTCGGACGCACTGCTGTACTTATTCGAGAGAGGCTTTTCTACAATATTTTACACTGTTTTCCACGTTTTCTTGATATCCTTCGAAGTTTGAAATTCCTTCGAGAGGAGAATCATAAGCTCCATCGTGTTAAAGTGACTTATTAAAATTTTTTACTCGTCTAGTCAAGCCTTCTCGATCGAAGGTTTCACCGCATAGTGATTTCGAAGTCTATTTTTCTAATTCTATTAATTTCTACATTTTAGTACGTCGAAAATTTTCTATAGCTCTTGATATATTTTTTTATTCTTTATTTTTATATCTTTTCTATAAATTTCCTGTTCTATTCGATTTTATTTTTAACACACGCTTCGAATTATATCGAAATCGTAACGCTCGGGACGAAACATCGAACGTGCGCTCTCTCGACTGTAAAGCGCGCGTGCTTGTTACCGATAATGGAATCGAGAAATCGTTGACAAAGCTGAATAAAAATAAAATTCGTGACGTAGCATACGTTTATCACGCGCGTACGCGATGTCTACGTAAAATCGGTATTACCACGGACGATCGATGCGTTCTAACGTTTTCCCTTTAATACCCAGTACCCTTGCTACGCACGTTCCAACTCTGCGGATTCTATTTGCACGATAATTCCGTGGTATACTCGCATATTTATATTTGGAGAAAATTGAAGTATATAACGCTATTTGTTCAGCGTTAAGCATCCTTTCGTAACTATTCCGGCGTTTTCGCGAATAGCCGAATATGTTGCAGGCATGGATTAACGCGCGTGCGATTTCACCGACATACGCAAAGCTTATTGCACAGACCATTACATCGGTTAATACGATCGTGTTTTAAAAGATTACGTCGGCTTTTATTTTGATCTCCGCGATAAAACCAGCCGCGGGAAAACAAATCGAAGATTTTACGTATTTATCGGACCGATTAAAATGCTTCGTCGATTTATTTATCTTATAAAAAACGCCGAACTCTTTCTCGCCTATTTGCGTTTCTTTCGCCCTTCGTTACACACTGGTTACCTTCGAATTCGTTATTAGTCGTGCAGAACGGGGCATAAAATTCGTATATTTACCTTCTCCGACGTAAAACTCGACGTGCTTCGGAAGAAACGTTCGCATCGAACGAGAGGCACGGCGTAAGACGCGTCTACCTACCGCCCGATCGATTATCGATAGAACCGTTTCGCGTTTACAACCATCGAACGAATATTTTTCGATGGACAAGAACGAGAACGGTATCCATTAATCGGGACAAGCGCGCGTACTCGACCATGGTAACACGAGGGGCGATGACAAGGGAGGGGCGCCAGGGAGACAAAGAGTATAAATATACGTATATATTTGAGCAATCATCGTTTTACGATCAGTCCCGATTTTTACAACGTTTTCTTTACGACTGTACGGCGGTTATCGCAAACTCACCCTTTTCCCCGTAGACGTTGCGACTCGTCATCAACGTTGGACACTTATATCGCTACGGTATCTTAGATATTTATGGTGTAGGAGCAGCATGGCGGCGGAGTGCATGCACCGTACACGCGGTGGGGTCGCAGGATACATAAGGACGAAAACGCATTACATAGTGCCGCCACGCACGACATATGCCGTGACGTTTTCGCTCCTCTCTACGGCACCGACCTCTCTCTCTCTCTCTC
>JAITYT010000412.1:463105-477255 GCA_025433975.1 Liostenogaster flavolineata
GCAACGTTAACCACGATGAAAAGAATTGGTCGTTCGCAAAAGTGACTGACACGTCGGAACTAAAGGCTAAAAACACCGTCGTGACGTTATGACAAATGTTGGAATACAAGGACACACGCTCGGACAGTTTGGTTTCGAAAGGTGTTGACTCGTCGTCAGGGACTACTTCCCCTCTCGACCTAAAAGTAGCCACTACAGGTATAAGAGGCCGTGGAACAGAAGAACAGGGGATTTGTTATTTTCGTAGCCATTGCACATTTTACATCTTCGCGTCACTGTACGTATCGCATTCGACGCACAGCTGCCTTTTAAATAAAGTATATCGTTTGATACGAACGATTAATAAATCACAAAAATTAAAAAAAAAAGAAAAATGCCGACGTCATTGGTCAAACGTAGGCGCACTATCGACCGCGTTGAGTCGTCTAGGAAGAAAACAACGCGACGAGGCAAATTGATGGCCAAAGACGAAGCGAACGAGCAATCTCGAATCCTCTGCCGGAAGGTTCGACGTCAACGGTTACCATAGAAACTCCATAAAGAACTCCCGGTTTCCCATCGCCTCCATTCGAACGCGGAATTAATTAGAAGAGACGCGTGTAGGAGTCGACTGTCTTGCCTATCGTCGTCATCTTCGTTCGCTTGCGTCGGCAAAGCTTTTCTTTTCTTCTTCCTCATCTTTTTTTTTTATTAAGCTCGTACGCAGGAGCTTTCTCGATGGAAAAGTTTTGGCAGTCGGTGCACGAGCGCCAGAGAAAGAAGAGGAGGAACGATCCGAGCGATCGGCCCTCGAGTCGTTCGAAGACCGCCGACCATGCCGCCACGACCAAATGGAATCCACTTGGTACGGAGGAGAGCCCGGGTTATATCCGTAACGAAGTACGACGAGAGGAGAGTCAGGAACCTTTCGGATCTGGGCTCCACGTAAGGAGGCCAGGCAAGGGAGTAGCGCGAGTGAGATCGAGTCTGCTGGAAGCACGTCAGGATAAATCGTGAGATAAGCGTCGTTTTGTTTCTTTTTCATATTTTTTGTTGTTGTTAAATTGCGACTCTCGCCTTCCCGCCTTAGCCGCATAATATTTTTGACGCTTATTCGTAAATGCGCTAAATTTGTCGTTAGATGTATAGACCTAACGCGAGAGCGCGAAAGCGTTATCCAAAAGTGAGGATTGGACGTTTGCAGTTGGTATTGGATTTTTGCAAAATTTCGTGGCCGATCTTCAGAATCGTTAACTAGTTCAGGACGAATGCGAAAAACTTGCAGTTCCTATGAGAATATCGTACAATGGAATCCACCAGCTTGTAAAACTTTGAGAGACGATCGCAGAAAAAGGCGATGTGTGTCTGTGTGACTATCCAAAGGAGATCGAATGTAGCCGCTTGTGTTTTATTTACAAAACGGACACGATCTCTTGCGGTGAATTAATATTTACACGGAGATCGTCCTAAAGTCGGCAGAAAGTTATCGTTTTGTTGAAAAAATCTGACAAGATGCAGTCGATGTTCTATTTCTTGGTCAGACCTAGAGCTAGAAGAAAAGCGGAAGGAAATTCTATGAATTTTCGACGAAGGGACAACCGCGGGAAGATCTTACCTTCGCTTGGCGTATCTCCGTGAATATAATAAAGGCTTCCCGAAACTAAAGGTAAAACGACAATCGGGGGGGGTCTCGTTTTCTTCGATCGTAGAACTCGATTTTACAAAAGGTGTGCGCCCTCGCGTAACTCGACGATATCTTGTTACTCGCCTCGCGTTCCTTTGTGACAGCGGATAGTAGCTGGTATCGCGATAGACAATGTGAGCTATGCATGCGTAAAACGAAGCGCTTGCCTTTGCGTCGAATTATTAAAGCGCGCTTACCAAAGAGCTTCGACTCTCCTCGTACAAAGCAAATACTATAAATTTTCTACTTGGCGAGGAAGAAGAGCGCCGCCATTCCACGATGAACGAAAGAGTCTGTAGTAATGTCAATGACGTTCTCGAGTCAAAAACCAAGCTTTCTCTTTGTTGCCTCTTCGCATCCTCCCAAGATAGGAAAACAAGTCACGGAAAGGCAGGAACAAAGACCGTGATTAAAACGGAAGTTTCACCCTGATGTAACAAAAACGAATAATAATAATAATAATAACTTTGATCTCTACCATTCGAAATATATATTGATATTTCTATTCGTGTCTACGACGATGAACCCGACACACGAACTAGTAATCTTACAATTCGTCGCTTCTTAACCGTACGTAAGAAACGGCAGCATCGAGTCGAAGCAAACATCTCCTCTACGAGGGAATACCTCGTACGGTGGAATATAAAAGAGTAGTCGGAAGAAGAAACAAAGCATCTCACCCATCGCGCGTTCGAATAGGCCGGAATACGATGAATTAAGTATGCTCGAAACGATCCATTCGAATGCCGCCCATCATCCTTCTACAATAGCTCTTGCTGTTCTCGCGCGCACGAGAAACGTGGCTTTCGATGAAAAGAGTTCTTCCTCTACTTCCTCTTCTTCTTCTTCTTCTTCTTCTTCCTTGCGTCTTCGATATGACGACGACGCACGCACGCACACGCGCACAAGAGCGTCTTGTATCTGGTCGCGTGGATCTGTCGACGAGCGTAGACGCCCGCGTCTTTTGTCGCATCACGATTGGTCCCTTTTGTAAGGTAACGCGGTAAAAATCTAATCTCACAGTCAGTTACGGCTTGCGGGGCTCCACGCGCCCCGACATCAAAGGACGCGTCCGTCCCCGAACCACGATAAACGTCGTGTCGCGCCGATGCGAACCGAGTCTACTTCTTCCTCGATAACGAAAGCCGACGTCGACGCCGCCGATTTGCAAGTCGCCTCGAGATTCGCTTCTTCCTGGAGTCGATCGTCGATATTTATCTTCGCTATCGGAATATCGATGTCGTTCGCTGTCCGCGACGCTTCGTTACCTTCTCGAAACGCTGTCGTGAAGTTGGCCGCGTCTGGGATGGATTTCGGGGTAAATATGAATTTGTTGGTCGAGTCGAAGGAAAAGGAGCAGAAATCGACTCTCGTCGCCTTAAACGTGAGCACCGTCGATGCCCGTCGTACGATCTAGATATTATAACCTAAAAATTCCAATGCAAAAGGATTTTTTGATTTTTCATGATGTTTAGTAGGATCGTATATAAAGTCGACACGAGAACAAACATCCGTAAAGACGATAAAGATAGTCTCGAATCATTTAAATATTATCATTCGCGTGTTATCGCGGTGCTTGAAACGTGACGTTTACGACCTAAGAACATGCACGTCCAGATAAGTTGGAATTTCCGGCCGACAGTCGCGCCAATGAAATTTACTCCTACATGTTTAACGTACTTCGTTCGAGTTTCTTCGATTCGCAAGTCGGTCTCGTCGCCGTCTCGTTTCGTTCCTGTGTGGTCCAATGAGCGTCGTTCGATCTGCAGCCGTCGATATCGAGTCTGGATAATTTCCGGGCACCGAAATGTCGCTGGGTACGTCGAATACCGCGTAATTACCGGCATTTAGTAGCTATGTATATAGTTGACGTTAACTTACCGATGTGGAGTGTCGATCGTCGGGTGAACGGGAAACGCCGAGGAAGAACGAAGATCGAGAGAAACGACGAGAATTTATAAGGCGAGGGAGACAATAAGGGAGAATATCCTGTTCCAAAGTGGCGAGGACTCGTCTCGGCTATAGCTTGGATGAACGCGAAGATCGTAGGATTTATTTGGAAGGGGAACGTCGAAGAACGACTTTTTAATATCTCCTTCGATGCAAACGGCGGTCGTCGTTTAAGTCTTCCGCGTCGTTCTTTTCCGCGGGAGACTTCGTCCTTGCGAGGTTAGCACGAGAATAGTCGAGAATTTCAGGAAAGATTGACGGGGGCTTCCGATTTAAACGCGTCGGGAAACGAGTACACGGATCCTGCTTAATTAAGTTTTTGCGATGTTCGTTCAGTTTTTGTCCTTTTGACCCACCAGCGAGACGCTTATCTCGTCGTGACTTTTTAAGCAAGTTTGCGACTACGTTACGAAGAGAAACGACTCTATGTCGACTCTCGGTTCGTGAAGGGACGTTTTTCCATCTAGACGTTAACGTTCGCTCTGTGAATGTTCGCCTCCTTTTTTTAAGTAGAAAAGAGAGTAATTTTTCGGCCCGTTTACCGGGCGGAGTGAGCAATCACTAAACACCAATAAGAAGGACTCTATTTAGAGTTCGATCGGTTTCGAACTAACGATCGTATTCTCGGTCATTCGGTAAAATTGGTGCTTCTACGAACTTAATGGTAACTTGCAAATATTAAAGTAACATCGTATTTGTGCGTATCAATATTTGTTCAATATTGATCAGTTAATTGCGTACGTCGAAATTGTTCAAGATTGATAATGATCGATCATTGATAACGAGAGTGATTACATCATCGACTCAAAGTAAAAATATATTTTAATCTAATTTGTTAAAAAATACGACGCTACTTTCCGATTCCCCTCGTTCATATTCACGCGTTTGATAATTTTATCTCTCGCCGTCTTTTTGTATTATTCATACGCAAATTGGAATACGTTCGCGATAAGACGCATATATTTGAGATAATTAAACGATAATTATTATAAATAGTACCCAACTTGTCCCGATTCTCAATTTTTTTTATCGTAGAACCTTGTTACCGCGTTTCGAGCTTCTTATATCTAAATAAGCATATTTCTTTCTAATTTATCCGATCGAATCAGGCGTAGTAACCGACTATCGCATTTCCGAAGGCGGTGTACGTAAGCACGCATGAATAACGTAATTTTCATGATTTTCGACTCTCCGTGAAGAAGGGTTTTACCGATCGTGCGAAAGTAGCTCGTTTCATCGTCGGTTGAGCGAAGGCGAAGTTCCCCAAGGCGGCGTAACCAGCCACGTATTCGTTCGATAAAATAAAGTCGACGTCGAACCGCATGTAAACGAAGCGAGCACATACCTACCTGCCTGCCTGCCTACCTACCTACCTACCTACCTACCTACCTACCAACGAACCAGACAGACAGAGGCGGAGGTCAGATTTTTACCGGAGGTAGGCGTCGCTATGCGAAAATCTCTTTCCGCACGTACGGCCAGCTTTTGGCACTAACGAGACTTTACATAGCTCGAGTACGTGCCAGACAAACGTTTGGGATTGCGCGCGGCCAACTGCCTACGCTCTTCCAAGGCGAGACGGCGAAAACGAGGGAAAACGAGAGGTAGTTCGCGAGCGTCCTGTACACCCTGATGCAACGCCGCCCCTGGTGAGATAGCACGTCCGATCCTGCGGATGCCCGGTGGTGAAGGAGAAGCAGGGGGTGAGGAGGGAAAAAGGGGCCCAGAGAAAACGCACCCTGCACCACTCAAGTAGGTGTCTACGTAGAAATAGGTAATTTCGTTTACGTTGATAAACGCGAAGGCACTTACTCTTCTTCTCTCCTCTTCTCTCTCATTTTTCCAAGTTCTTACCGAGAGTGGTCTTAAAGGAGAATTTTTTGGAATCGTTACTTCTTCGTTATGTTTTTGTTGATTAAATTCGTTGATTCGATAATCGATCAAAGAGAGTATCGTTGAAACGCGAGATTCGTTATTTTAAAAAAGTTTTTCTACGTGGGTCCATCGATAGACTCGACTTCTCTGGATCCACGTCAAAAGCTCGATATTCCGTACTTTAATGTACTAGACACTCCACGGCCAAGTCAATTTCTTCCTTTAGCTATTGTCTAATTTATTGATGCATCCCGCAATCAATATTTAATCGAATTCGTCTATTGTTCGAAGAGTATTTTTCGGGCTTTGATGACCACATAATCGGTCTAACGATATACTAGGTACACTCAACGGCCGAGTTAATTTCCTTCTTTAGCTATTGTCTAATTTGTTCATGAATTGCCTAATCCGTGTTTGATCGAATTCGTCTATTGTTCGAAGGATATTTCGTGCTTCGATGGCTGCACAGTCGATGGGTCTAACGGTGTATGGAACATTCAACGGCCGAATCAATTTCCTTCTTTAGTTCAAATTCGTTGGTGAACCGCCTAATTCGTGTTTAATCGAAATCGTCTATTGTTCGAAGAGTATTCCATGCTTTCATATGAAATGGTAGATCGATCCAGCTATCTCGAAAATTACATTTCGTTATCGCATTGCTCTTAGAAATGCAAAGATTGGAGTAACGTCTTCGGTCTGGTCTGGTCGACTTCGACGTAAAAAATGTGAACGTGACGCACGAACGAACTTAATTCGAAGTAGTAATTTTATCGAAAGTCCAGAGTGCACCAGACGCCTCGTTTCGACGAATCGCGCTCGAGATGATTTCCCTCATCGAGAAGAGAGCTTTCGACATCGCGACTCAAGGCGAGTGGTGCGAATAATTCCGCAATAAAGTAACCGTTGGTCATGTAACTCTGTGCTGGCGACTCGATTAGCGGCATCGACGTCGCTCGATAAGAGACAAATTCGATTCGATTCGACTTTGGAGTTAATCGCGTGGTAATTCCACGCCGCGTCGTAATTAAACGCGTCCTCGCGTGATTTGCCAACTCGCTTCTTCCTCCGATTCCCCATTCACTCGATCAGATTTTTTTCCATAAAATATCGCGCGCTGTATATCATACGGTTCGTTCGAGTCACGTTCTAAAATACGCCTGGAATCCTTTTAATCGCATACCCGACCGCCCGCGATATCTAATTATCGAGACCGAAACGCGATATTTCGCGTTTTTCACGGCGGAAAATGAATTCGTCTGTTCGCGATTCGTCGCTTATAAGTTCGTTACCTTTCCACTACGTCGATCTAGCGCCGATCGAATCGCGAAAGACTCGTTGGAATTTGCCTTCTTGTCCATCGATCGTCTCGTCGTCGTCGTCGTCGTCACCACGACAAAGACGAAGACGTTGAGTGGACAATTACGGCAACTTCCATGGAATAAACAAAGCTCCAGCTTGAGGGAGGATGCTTGAACTTTCGGAAAGTGCGGTCGTTAGCGCCGCACTTCGATAATTAGGAAACAATATCCCAACTACGAGCTTTTATCGTTGGCTTAGCCAGCCCTCGCTATCGATAAACTCACTTTGTTTGCCTGGCTGTCGTTCGTCTCTCTTCCTTCCAACCTATCTGTTCATCCTAATGTCTCGTTCCTTCTCTCGAGATCCTTTCGGCTTTGTTCGATTCCTCTGCCCCGTTAGGATCCGCGTTTCTACGAGAAGAAAATCTGTCGTCTTTCGATGTCGAAGGAACGTTCCTGCGCCTTCCACGGATGATATCAGATCAAGATGGCAAGCAACGACTCTGCCCCATTGCCCCATCTGGCGCCATGGCGTTAGCTTCGGTCTGGCCAAGAGCTACTCGAGAGTTTCTCTTCCCCTCGGCGCGAACCCGTATAAACAATAAACACGGCAACGATTTCTCGCTGAGAAGTTTCTTTCTCGAGATAATGAAAGAGCGAGAGAAGTGCGGTAGAAGAGGGGCTACGATACAACTAGATTGTGAAAGTTGACGCGTTTCGGTTACTCCGACGAAAATTCTGTGAACGAGTTTGTACGAAGGAATGGTTTATTCCGGGAAACGTTAAACTCTGATTTTTCATCGTTTTTTAACTTTGAACTCCGCACTACAAGTAAGAACGAACGATTCCACGCATAATCTTCTTTTTACGCGCAACTTCAAAAAATTTCAGCACGTATGGAGAAAGGGCGATGTTAAAAAGCTTCTAAAAAGTTTCTGCAAACGTTACGATGAATTCGAAACTTTTTGACTTTTTAACTTCGAAATAAATGTGTGAAATGCAACCTTCTGACGTCACTTCGCAAATTAAAGACGATATTAAATAAGATGTGAATACATATTGCTAAAATTTATTACTAGTAATTATGAAAATGAAAAGTTAAAAGAAGGTACTTAATTATTCACTTTAGATGGAATTTTCTAGTTTGCAAGGATCATCGAAAGCCTTTCCGTAATTTATTACGATATATTGGGTAATTCGATAAATGGAGAGGGAGGAAATTGACCATCTGCATCAATTCGCTATAAAAGTAGGAAAATAATTATGAAAACCACGTTGTTTATGCGACGATATTTCGCCATCTTTCTCGTCAGAACATCGAGATAATTCAAAGATATAAATTTGTCTTCGCGTTGGATGTTTCGCACGATTGGACAAGTTCGTGTCCGATGTTTAGAATTTATCGGAAACGTCAAAACCTATTCGAAGTTCGAATTGAAAAGATCACCCAGTTTCTGCGACAAAGCAATCCACCATTTTGTAAAACGTTGGAAGACGATTGTAGGAAATGGTGGATATTACGTAATTGATTAATAAAATTATTTATTTAAAAGTGCAATCGAAATCGGGCACGAACTTTTACAGTCATCCTATGCACGCGTATTTCAACATGATCTCTTCGTTATCCGTACTCCTACGAGAGCGCTCCACGCGTTTTTGACACTTTAATAAACGCCTTCCTTACGTCACTCGAACGAGGCAAGAGTAGCAGCCGTGTTAATATTAACTCCAAACATTCTACGGCAAAATAAACCTACAAAGGGAGACAGCTGCGTCTCACGTGGCAGTAAGAAGCGCGATTTTTTCTCTCGAGCCTCACCACGATCGTAAAACCGTCATCGACGTGACCGCGGTAACTATTCCGACGAGAAGCCGTACGAGACCATAAGAAATTTGTAAGATTGCGCGCGGTCACTGGACGACGACGACGACGAAACTATCTCGAGGGTGAAAGGAGTCGCTGATGTTAACACTGTTAAAAACAGGCGTAGTTCGACATGGTACGCGCTTAAACTTCGGTGTTCGCGATAGGTGGATACGTAGAAGCTAGCGGCAGACACGAAACAAAGTTTATGCCAAAAGAGTCGGGGAAAACGAAACGCGGAAAACTAGAAAAAAGCCCGACGAGGGTGAAAGTTCGAGCGAGTCGTTACTTGCCGGGTCGAGGAGAGCGTAGCCGCGATCGAGGGGCCGCGTTCGGTCCTCGTGATACCGTAGACGCGATGATCGTGGTGTCGGTGGCGGTGGTTTCACCGATACACACAGTTGGAAAGGGAAGGGAGCTGCTGTTTGCATAACGAGGGTACAACTATTTAACGGGCTCTTTAGAAAAATAAATTGGCAAGCTGAAGGCTGAAACGCGAATGCGCGCGCAATGGTTTACCCGCGATAACCGCGATGGTGGCTACGGCAGGGAGACGCAACGCGACGCTTTCTCCCATTGAAATTCGTCGGTGTTGCGACTGCTGTTCCTCTTAGGTATCGATCCGCGATTGGTTTTCGTTTCGTCGGTATGAATTATTATAATTTTTATTCAGTCGACCAGAAAGTAATTTTGTTTTTGAGAAATAGACGACGTTGTTTTCTTCCTTCTCTTTTTTTCATGAACTTGTCAAAAGAATGGCGAAAGGTCATCGAACGAAGTAGAAGATATATTACTGACCAAAGTTCATTCTTTGTGTTAAAACTCAGTGGCAGACGTTCTTACCCGTTCACGATGAATCTCCTCTTCGTTATTTAAAGATGAACTCGCTGTTCTCGACCCTCATCCTTGGAGCAACGTACGGTCCTTGAGTAATCGTTTTAAACGAACTCTATCGTACCCTTCGGCGCGAAGCGGATAAGATCGACGGAACGACCGAGCATTGTGATCTTGCAATTAAATCGAATAATCGAGGACAATCGCAGTCACGACACGCGACCAAAGTCGCTCTCGACTCGTAGAAAACAATCGGAACGTCTGCGACGCGTCGACGCTCCTTAACCCTTGCAATGCCAATGAAAACTTGCGAGAGATGTTAACCTGTTAACCGAGGAATTCCCTTTTTAATTACGCAGCATATAACGGGCGCGAACTCTTTTACTAAGACGTGTAAATACGTCACGCCCGGAGGACGTAATTTCATATTATTCTTTTTTTATTTACGCTTAAAATAAATGATAAGGCTATGAAATATATAGTTTTTCGTTTATTTATATATAAATGTTTGACGTATTTATACGCCCCGCTCGGTTAACAGGTTAAGGACGACCTATCGTCGTTCGTATTTCGTTGCGTTATAACTTAAAAACCATAAGCGATAGAAAGGAGCTACAATCGTCAAAGTTGTCCCTTGTAACGCGGACTATCGTCTGGTGAAAGATTTCGTTATTGTTTAAATAATCGAAGCGAGTGGCGCGCCTATCTTCACAGCCAGACGCAAAAATTGACGACGATTAGGACCAACTCGATTTTTTCTCGCGAAAATCCTTTGTCGAGCCTCAGAACCGAGCAGCAGAGGACCACTAGCAGGTGGATGCCGTAGGTAGGCGCGAAATTAAAGCGCTCCGCCCCCTCGTTAATGGAATCACTTTGGTAGCACTTCGCCTTCCTCTGGCCATGATTTTATAATTGCTAATCTTAACGCAGCATCACCGCCGTGTTCCGTTGCATTACCTACACTCGATTCTCCGTCCTACCAGCAGCGCCTAATGGTCGACGCGAACTCCCTCCTCTCTCCGTATCTTTCGGCAATTTGGAAAATGAGCCTCGATAAGGGACACCTGCCACCTGTCCGACTTAACGCACGTTACTAATCGCTTCGATGGCGGACCGGGGCTCGATGGATTCGTAGGAGGGAATACGATTGATTGGAACGATTCTTCCGCTTTGCGAACATTCCTTCGTATACGTTTCGCGTTGCGTATGAACTCGTGTTCGGAATAGGAGCTTCGTGCGATTATCGTAGATGCTCGTGACGCGACGAGCGTTGTAGCCGAAAGATACGAGGTTTAACGGCACGGAGCTCGAATAATTCGTCCTTTTTCGTTTCCCCGGCTGGCTGGTCATGGAGTGGACGGGTGGTTTGCCGTGGAATTTTAATAGAATAGGAACATCGTTTCCTATTCCAGTTCGGATTTTATTGAGAAATTTTGGCAACGAGGTATAAAATTCTACATCCTGATTGCATGCGAGGAGAAAGAGATAAGAACGAGCGATTATTCGTAGATTTTATGATTGATTTCTGGGAAAGCTTCCTTTGTCCTTGGTCGAGAGACGCGTGGAAGTATACCTGCGATATTCTTTTCAAAGTTCGATCATTTTTAATTAGTTATCCCGTCAGTTTAATATGGGGAAAAATCTCTTGTAGTCCGCATATAAAAATATTTTCGTTAAAATTTTCGGTCAAGACGAGGCTCGTTTCTCAAAACTGATTTTAAAAAATCTTTCTTAATCTTCCCTATCTATCGCATCTATCGTATCTCGTGAGAAAGTAAATTCAAGACGTCGTAAAAATCATTCAAACACGTTCGATTATCAGCACAGATTTCCAACGATTTTTCGTGCAGAAAAATCGATCGGATCTCACCACGGCGAAAGTAAACTCGAGATGTCTTAAGAACGATCGAGACGAGACTCGTTTTTCAAAACCGATTATAGGATTTTAATAGTTGATCGAAGAATAAGGATAGTTTTATAATATTTCCTCTAAAAGTTGGGAATCGAACTAGACAATTCATGATAATCGATGTGGTGAATATATTTAAATTATAGACAAATAATAGAACTTCGTTTAGCACGTTCCTGTACAACGTTTTAACAGTTTCTCCGCTCGGTTCTTTCCAACTTCCTTCCTTTTCCCTTTTTTCCCCTTAGACCCTTAACGAAACACTTTCTCTCAAAACGCTCGTTCGAGAAATTTCTCGGATACTACCCGGTTTTAAAAAAATCTCTCTTAACCCTTTGAGTGCTACGCAGAATTGCCTAATTTCATGCCTAATTAGAAAATAAATTCAATATGCGAAAACGTTAAATAAAAGGTCACCTAACGTTTATAAAAATAGAATAAAGCATAAAATTAGGAATCATTTAATTTTTTATTTACATTTATAACTTTCGAAAAAAGAGTCGTTCAGGGCACTTTAACGAAAATTGTCCAACGTAGCTGTGAGCGACGTTAGCACTTAAAGGGTTGATCTTCCCTATAATTACACATGGATCTTATCTCGTCAGAGAGTAAGTTCGAAGCGGCACAGGATCGATCGAGGGACAAGGCAAGAGGAAAATCTCTGCACGAAGTGACGCGAAGGAGAATTACAATGGGAATCCGCAACGGAGCGCCGAATCGTCGCGCCCTACGAAGGGCGAGAAGTCGACGCGTCGTAAAGTTTTTTTCGGTCGCTACGGATTGCCGGGCGCGATTATACCGTTTTGCGCGACGCGCGGCTGGAAAATGTAGCGCCATTTACCTACCTACACCTACCTACGTGCACGCTTCCCCGCAGTTCGTAAAAATATGCGCGCAGACGTCTGCTGCTTTCCGGAAAACCGCGGCAGCGCGGAGCCGGCATAATGGAGCGCGCGATATTTTTCGTAGGAAAGGCTGAAATATGACTTACTTGTTGGTCCCTTCGAGTGAGCTCCGTGAACGGTACTTTCGCGGCCACGTCTTTCGCGAAACGCGATAACGTCGCTTCCGTTAAAACGCGACAATGGCCCTCGACGCTTTATTCTTTTCGTGAGGACGTCTTGAGTTTTCCACGACTATCGGCCTTATCGGCCATACGAACGAATTTAACCCTTCCAGGGGGAATTTAATATTTTAGTACTTAACTCCTTAGACGTTATTTAAATTTGTCTCGAATTTATCCGAATGCGATATCTCGTAAAGTTTGTGTTTCGTATTTGCAAAATTGTAGCAATTTTAGCTAGATGCGGCAGATGGACGTCGAAGCGATTTTAGAAGTCAATTCGATCTATTAAAAAAAAACGCGAAGCTTACTATCCAAGCGGATTCTCGTTAGAGCAATTTCTGCGGAATCTCGACTCTCCTTCTCGTTTCTTATAATCGCTGGCGTAGTCTCGACATTTTCGCGAGAAGGAAAAGGAAGCGATCCTCGTTAAACGAGAAAAAACGCGCGAAAACGCTCGAGAAAGCCTGGAGATAAATCGTCTTTGTAAATAACGAAAAAGAAGGAAGAGAAGAAGCGGCGGGTATCGTATCGCGCGCGTGCAAACGCGAACGTCCCGTCGGAACGCGGGAAAAAAACCCATCGACATTTCGATACCTCATCCTCGATATATCTTCCGCCACGCACGCACGGAAGTAAGATCGATCATCGTAGGTTTCGACGTCGAGAAACGAACGGGACATCGGCTCGTCTCGCCGTTTCGGTTCTCAGTCGTGCTAAACGCGCTGTGGTCAATGCATCGTCATGGTGTTAACGAGTTTACGAATTTGACGAACCACGCTCGTGCAGCGTCGCTGTGGTTACGCCGTGAGGTTACGCGTTTCTCAATGCGCCATGTCGCCCGTGTGTACTTTCCTGCACGAGCAATTTGTAGCCGTCAAACAATTTGCTCTAAACCGAACCACCGATCGAATGGCCGATGAGCACGACGAGAATCGACGACACGCCGAATTTTAAATTCACCTACGCAATTTGCAGACCGTGCAACTGATACGTTCCTTTGTTTGATCGATGAACGTTCTTGCGTTATCGTCGATGGAATTGACGTACGTACGACGTTCGGCGCTGAAAACCTTTCAAAGAACGCGCACTTTCGTTCGTTCCCGAGAGAAAAATCGTGGAAAATTACGAGGCAGGATGGCGAAAGAGCAAAATATCAAACGACCGCGTATTTGATATTTCGCAGAGTTTTCGACGTGCCGAATATGAATTTATAGTTAAAAAAATTCGATCTGAGCATTCGTTGGGAAACAACCGACAGTTGCAACGCTCGAACGTTTGCAAACTCGGTTGCCTTCGGCGTCTCGCCTGTCAAGAAATTTCATCCTCCGAAACCGCGAGGATTTTTTTTATTTTACGCTTTAATGCATTCATTTTTTTTATTTACCCGCGCGACCATGTAACGCGGGGAATAAAATTCGGAAACGACGAACACGATGAATAATTCCATTTTCACTAGTGTTTTCACTAGGATTTTGAAAAAAAATGACGACGTTCGAAACGCCGATTTGACAGTCATATATTAGAAAGGTTTCGATGCGAGCTCGAAGTAACGAACGATCGATCGAAGAGTACACCGTAATCGTCGCTTAATCTTTGTTCGAACGCGTTGTTAATTCGCAGTCTGGACGAGTAATTTGGCGCGACGGAATCGTTGAACTTTGTACCGAGAGAGAGAGAGAGAGAGAGAGAGA
>JAITYT010000412.1:487665-497969 GCA_025433975.1 Liostenogaster flavolineata
GCAATTGCGTTTACTTTAAATACCCCATAAAACTCGTGTCTTACATATATATAAAATTTTTATTATATATATAAGACATAAATTCGAAGGAGTCGTCGAGCGCGTGCCGTGCTGACTTCCATCGTGGAAAGACGCGCCGACGTTTCGCGTGGAAAGACGATGACGTCGAACTTACGACCGCTCCGACGTCGAGTTAATTGCGTTTTCTTGAGAATCGTGCATCGAAACACTTTGAAACGCGAAGGCGCGTTACCGTTTCGCGATCTGTGGCCCGTCATTCGACCAATCGGCCGAATCAAGACGTCAGAATGGAAGGTAACGACTTACTCGACGAATCATACCGTTTCTTTCCGACCGCTCGTCATCCCTATCGAGTTCGCGAAAGTTAATCAGGTTTGACTGTTTGACGAGCTCCGGTCGAGGTTTTCGAACAGTCGTGGCACGCGCGATTGCCGCTCGTATCGTCGACGCGTTTGATCTTCCAGAAACGAACTTCGCTTTTAGTTCGATCGAAGGGAAAAAGGCGCAACGACACCACCGTAACTACCGTACCACTGTACGTAAGAAATTCTGAAGAAAGTTCTTCTGACATATTTTATAAAAGTATTAAGCCTTTGCACACCGAGCAATTTTTAATGTGACATTTCAGCAACTCCGAGTCATTTTTACTATGAACTATCAGCTACTTCTGAACTATTTACAATGTTATAAATGGCTTCTCGTACGCATAAAAATACAAGATTGTTTCTAGAATTACAAGAACGTAATTAAAGTGATTAATACTTTTTCCTAATTTTATAAACGAACAAAAAACCAGTGATTAGATCCGTCTGTATCACCGGTGGTACGCTCGGTTAAAAGCTCGACGTTCGTCGGTCGAATTTCGTATAACTTTTCGATACTGAAAATACATGTTGCGACGACAAGCAAACGCGTAAGAAACGAGTGACCTCGTTCGTTGCATCGCGTATTGTATATTCGAGCGACGCGTCTGGAAAAAGAAGGATATTCCGTATAAAAATCGTATTAGATACAATCGGAGGCGTGCGGTCGTACGGAATAACGGCACGATCCAGCGGTCCACGCGCATAAATACGTACGAATACGCACGTACACGCGCGCATTGTATCGACGAAACCGGCGAAGTAAGAGCGACTCGAAAGGATGCCGTATCGTGGCACGGGATCGAAGCAGGAAGTATAAGCACCTAATCAATTACGAGGGAGCTAATTCCCCTGCCGTTGGATTATGCGACGACTGCTTCTTTCGTGCGAGAGAGAGAGAAAGAGAGAGTGGGCGCAAGCACAAGCAACGCCAGAAACGGACGCGCTTTACGGCGAAGCGTGTTTTATTATCGTCTAATGCAAGACGAAGGCCAGATTAAATCTTAAATACCGGTCTTCTAATCTACCGAAACCTCTACCCCGACTAAGGATAATTTAACGTGAATCTTGAATTTAAACGAGCCACCATAAATATCGCTTTATCTGTAACATGGGCCGTTGCTGCGGGGTCGGTTATACCACCGTAGCACCGAGAGCTCGTGAAAACGAGCCTCTCTCTTCTTCGCTTTTCGTGCTGCGTGCGCTTGGTTTCGTACGACGTCTAAAGTCGCGATTGTCGAACCCATGTGCCGAGTAACGATACGCCACGGTTTTTACGCTAACCTTCTTTTCTTCTTTTCCCTATCTAGGAAAGAGAGACAACGAACGATCCTACGATATCTCGAAAAAAATCATTTCAATTTATTCAAACGATTTTGAAAATTCGTTGGTTTTGACGCGGAAGGGGATCGGAAACTCGGAAAGGAAATCGCGCGCGTACATTTAATCACGAGGAGGATTCGAAAAGTCAAATCGAAGATTACATTCGACATCGACGAGTCTTTCCAATAATGGAAGTCATCGATGAATAAAATAATCGAATGTCAATCCAATCGACGAACGATCGATGAGATCCACAGTGACGTCACGAAGCCAATTTAAAGTTTCACCGTGCGAACAAATATCGGCAATTTCGATAATAAAGATACGAACTAATCGATGAGACGCTATCGTGGAAGTTCAACCGCGCAGGGACCGAAGTAATGGCGATCAACAGAGGAGAAACTCCTCCGTTGGTACGCGACAGATATGATGGATACGATCGACGGTAGAAGCGAAAGTAGTTCGTTCGTTCGTGGATAAAACTTCCGACACGTTGAAAGTTCCCGACGAATGCGAATCAACGTATCGCGCTTATCGCATTATGGATGGATTCGAACCAGTCGATTTGTGCACGACGATCTAACTGCTCTCCAATGCTTCCGGAAAAGTCGATCGATGGCTCTACGACGACGTAATTAATCGCTAATCGAAATATAGCTCTACGAAGTTACGCGTTCGATATTGGATAAAAGTAAAAAAAAAAAAATGAAAAAGAAAAGGAAAAGTTCGAGAAGGACGCCTTCTTTCCTTCTTTTTTCTTCCTTCTTTCGACGCTTCGACTTGCGCGATCGCACGAAAAAAGTCGCGACGAAATCGCTCTCGAAGTGCCCTCGAGGCATCGATCGGCAAGACGTAGAAAGGAAGCGAATAACTTTCGAACGAAACGGAAGAAGGATCGCGAAAAAGCTTTTCGTAGACGCTGCTGTCTACCTCCCGGCTGCCGGTTCACCCGACGTACGAACAAACGAACGCATCCTCGTCGTTGCGAGCGCGCAACAACGAGGGACGCGACGAGCCGCGAGGAGACAAATCGAGACGAGACGAAACACGAGAAAACGCTCTCGTGCGCGTATGTACGCGGATACAAGATTCGAGAATCGAGATTCGAGTACCGAGGCGTATCTCGTTCGTGGGGCTCTGCATTCTCTCTCTCTCTCTCTCTCTCTCTCTCGGTCTCTCTCCGTCTTCCTTCCTCCCACTCTCATTCACCGTTTCCCTTTCGCTCTTTACGTACACAGGCGCACACGCGCGCGCGTTCTCACCCGCGGAGGTGCATCGGCGCAAGGGTAGAGAGACCTATCGTGTTTACGCAGGGTCGTATCCATCGAGACGGCTGCCGCCACCCTTCGCTCGTTCAGCGGCAGCCAACGTTCAGCGAGGCGCGGCAGGGGGCGCGAGAGGGAAAGGGGAAGCACCGACGGGCTGCGTCGGCTGCGCCACCGCCAAGGGGGAGACTGACAAACGAACGAACGAGAGACGGCGCGTCCTAACGCGTAAACGTACGCGCGGAGACGTAGCAGCGATGGTAGGAAAAGGGCGCGGGCGGAGGGCCGAGGAGAGAAGGGGAATCGTCCACCCTTCTTAAGGGTGGAGGGGTCGTTGCTAACGGGGTAAGGGGTGAGTAAGAGAGAGAGAGACGTACGGGCGTAGGCGAAATCGCATGGGCTGCGACCACACGATAACAGGGGCGAAGCGACGGTCTTACGTGAGCGTCTTTCGCGTCCTCCTCCCCTCTCCTCCCCTCCTCATCCGACTCGTTGCAACGCGTGTCGCCAATTATTTCGATTCATCGTTCACAATTATTCGCGAGGATCGTTCGATAACGCGTCTCCGATCTCGAGGATTTCATCGTTTCGCAAGAAGGGTTGCTTGCGATTCTTCTCTCTTGTTCGCCCGTTCGAAGCATTTTCCAAATCGCATGGATCGGTGATTAACCAAAGATGGAACGTATCGGTTCGTTACTACGTCGATGAAAATTTATCAATCTCGTCTCCTTCCAACGCGTCAATTTCGATTCACCGTTCGCTCACGATCTCCAATATCGAGGATTTCATCGTTTCGCAAGAAGAGCTCCTTGCGTTCGTTCGAGGGATTTTCCATCGCATCGATCGATGATTTACCGACGATGGAACGTATCGCTTCGTTACGACGTCGATGAAAATTTATACGAGTCGTCGATAACGGTACAATTCGTCGGAACGACGCGTTGTTTCTCGAGGCGTTTACGCGCGATAGAAATATTTTGGAGAGTGTGCGAGTGCGACATCGCGGGTCCCGTTGATCACAGCGCGATTGCGAATATCGTTTCTCATCTCGTGGCCGTGTTCCTTCGATTTCGTAAAAGCTTTTACCGCGAAATAAATACGCCGTGAACGAGAGTCGGATTGGTGATTATCGATCGCGTTGTGTTTCTCAAGTGTCGCGTTTTTCTTCTCTTTTTCTTTTTTTTTACTGAAGTGTACGAGTAATACAGTCGAGTTATGAGAAAAGTTAGCTCGAGCGGAGGGGACTTCTCTCGGGTGAATTTTTCAAGGATGATTTACGCGCGAGGTGAGATAAGGAACGCGTTTCCCCGTGGGTAGGCAACTTTTACTGTCGCGACTTGACGAAATAATAGGTTGTATATTCATCGTGCTGAGTCAAATGGAGGATGTCCGTCTTACCACTTCCCACTTCCCGCTTTCGTTTCATATATCACTCGAATGCCCGACAGCCGTACGAGGTACCGTTATTATCCCCGCGACTCGCCATTACAATTTGCATAGTACAGCGCGTATCGATGCGTCATTTTTCCCCTCCCGGGTGAAAACACTCGATGCATCGTCGCGTAACCAAGTTATTTGTTTCGCGTTTATTCACTTTCCAACGTTTTACCATACATTTTTATTCCCATTTCGCGAACGAATCTCTCGACGAGCTCGTCGACGGTCGCGACATTATTACGCGACAGGCGTGACGAATATTCACGATGAACGCGACTTTTTCGCGGTGTCGCAGCCATGATTTTTCATCGACGTTCCGTCTTTCTTTCTTTCTCTGTCTCGACCCTTCGAATTATGCAATTAGCGAAACGCGACCGCGAAATGGGAATAATCGAACGCGATCGGCGTCGAACGACTGATCGATGTAACATTAACGTTTACGGTGACGTGATTCTCGAAAACCCGTGCGGCGATTTATAAATGTGGCTCCTTCGAAAAAGACAAAAAAAGGAAAGAAAGAAAAAACGAAGCACACGCAATGAACCTTTCCCCTCGTCTCTTGATACGTTGGGCGTTTTTATCGTCGACCATCGTTCGAAAGGAACACAATCGGCATTAACGATAGGTGGTGCGTGAATAATGGCACCCCGACGTCAGTTTTAGCAGAACGCCTTTGCCTCTCGCTCCTTTGTCGCCCTTATCGTCTGTTTATCGATGAGAAAGGGCCATAAACGCCGATGCAAGCACCCTCGACTTTCGTAATTAGTCCGTTTACCACCTCCAGCGCCACTCCATATGAATTCAAGGTTGCCGCTTTAATTAATGGGTTCTTCGACCAGCGACCCCATCGACTCGTCTACCTGTGCCACCAGTAGGTGCGATACCGCTTGCTTATCGGTGCCGCGTTGATCGGCTTGGAACGAATCGTGCTCGATTTAAACTGTTCTTGTTTTAATTCCAAGTTGTTCAAGACCAAGGACGTTGCGTGATTTGAAGAGGACGATCGAAAATTGTTTTTTTCCAATCGTACGAATTTCTTTTACTTCCTGGAAAGTACCACGATAATTCGACGAGTTTACGATTTTCTACGGTGCAAGAGTCACGTTTTCCCGGCTTTCGATATTCAAGGGGTAAATTTATTAACCCCTTCCCGCATTTTAACTAGTCTGGCTCGTGATGAAGATTTTGGACCAAACGTGATTATCACGAGCCAGGTTCGCGGGTAGAAAATCGGGCGCGGAAAATTTTTCTCTGATAATGGAACTGTCGATAGTAGTGACCGATTTCGACCCTTCAACTTTTTTCTTTTTACTTTGCGTTTGTTTACTGCGCGTTGATCTCCACAGCTCGGACCCGGATTTCGTCGAGCTAATTGGAAGGAGCTAAAAATCGTTATTGGTATAAGTGGAAAGTTCAACCGCGATATCGTACGCAACACGTAATACTTG
Source organism: Liostenogaster flavolineata (assembly GCA_025433975.1). Lineage (NCBI taxonomy): Eukaryota > Metazoa > Arthropoda > Insecta > Hymenoptera > Vespidae > Liostenogaster > Liostenogaster flavolineata. Next base: position 493,522 of record JAITYT010000412.1, read on the forward strand.
ATGAAGCACAACTTCGTCGGAGTGGTAGCGATGTGAGGAAGAGTTTCGAGACCGGAGTGATTTGTCTTCGAAACTCGACGCCCGGACTTACGAAGTTTATTGTCGAAATCGCGAAAATTACTCCGCCTCTTTCGCCGTTAGACGGGGAGAAAACTCGTCCAAGGTTTCCAAGATTTATCGTCTTATCGTCGATCGAACTTTTCGTTCTCTTCCTCGTCGACGTCGTCGTCGTTGGAATCGTGAAGATACGCCTACTTCTTGCGCGTTACAAGCGAAAGCGCAATAAATGCAAAATAGTTGAACGTATTATTCGCTTTAATATATTTTGCGGTTATTTCATTATTTTAATTATCACCACCACCGTCGCTCCACAGACGTTTCTTTCGTTTTCGCTCGAATTTTCTCCGTCGAAATAAATTCCGCTCTTCCTTTGGCCCCTTTTTCACGCCATTTACCACCGTGAAGTATAAACGTTTGCCGCAATATTAGCCGTTGTAGTCGCAGTACGTTCCTTCCCTTTTCGGACGTGCGTTTCACGCAGCACCGGGTATAACCGTTATTTTTAACGTCGCCCCAAATTTCAATTTAATCCGAATTATTTCTCCCGTAACGTCGTTCCTTGCTCGTTATCGTTACCTCGTCTCTCGTTTTAAGAAGCGCGTCCCTTCGCAGCCTGGTCAGCGCCAAACACACGACGATCTTCCAAAAGATCGCGAAGAAGGTGGCGGACGCGTGTCGGCGCGAGGAAATGGCGTAAAAAAGCTCGCGTCTCTAAGGCGATTTCGTCCCTTCCTAAGGACACTTTCGACGTCGCCACGCCCCTCATTTCACTCGATATATCGGCGTCGCTTAGGAAACGAAGTCGTCGGCTCTACGCCGCCATCGACGACCGCGGTGATTAATAATAACAAAAGCGCCGGCGTCAACGATTCCGTGGCATTCTATTAACCGGCCTCGTCATTTCACTCGAGAAACTTAGCGGGAAAGCCGCGGAAATTACGAGCCGCGTCGTGATGGAAAGGAGAGCCAGCCGATGGGCGACGGGGGGAGGAGAGAACGAAGCGCAGGACGAAGAGGCCGGCGTTAACTCGAAAGGAGTAACTTAATTACACTCCAGCACGAATGTCTGGCAACGAGTTTTCGTTATACGCGCCAGGTATACGCCAGTATCAACGTTTTATTATACGTCCTTCGTCTACCTACGTGCGCCTACTACCGTACCCGGATTTGCCTCTGTGTAAGCGCGTATACGTACGTAAGCGCGTTTCGGTACACATCGGCGCGTGACGACGCATGGTCCAAGTTTAATGCGATAAGGTATGCACGCGCTCGTAGGTATCTTCGGTGCCGCGATACAACGACGAGGAGATGCGCGCACACATGGACACGCCCGTTCGCCGCGTATACTCGAAATACAGGCGCGAACGCAAATTGAAAGCAGTCGCTCGACGAGACCCGGCCACGTGCTCGGGATCATAGAGTTATTTCTACCGGTCAGGATGATGGAAATTTACCTGGACAGATTCTCCTTCCTTTCTTTTTCCATTTGCCTTTCCATTTTCGTGTCTTTCTCGTTCGTTCGATTTCGTTCTCGTTGATCGTCCTAGGATTAACCGATGAAATCCCCGGGGGAATCGGTTCTCCGCGTTCGTTACTCTTCCATTTGGAAAAGGCATCTTTTTTTTAAGGCACCCATCGCGGCACCCTCGGCCACCACCCTCGATGATTCAACGACCGTCGTTTTTCCTTCCTTCTTTTCGCGCATCGACGAGACTTGCGTCGATTCGTCTGGCGAGACGTATCGTGTAATAAGGCTTTGTCGCGTCGACGAACAGACGAGGGGATGGAAATAGACGGGTATCATCGACGTAAATGCGTCGTATTATTTAATTTAACGTTTCTAGGGGGCGCGGTCAAAGTGACGCACGCGGAAACAAATTTACGTTCTAACGCAATCCGATCGTAATGTTTTCACGTTATCATATTGCGCTTCACGAAAATTCTCAAGCTTGTGTAAATTTTTTGCGTTTTATTTACCTTCCAATTTATCTTTTACGTCATTTTTTTTCGTCTCGTTCGAAAATAGCTAATGAGAACTACCCACGGTTGAAGTTGATCTAATTTTTTAGCGCGTACGCATGGACGTGTCTTCTTGCATTTTTTACCTTGGAATATTTTAGGCAGAAAATTCATATTACAGATCGCATTTGTATATTAACTCTGGCTCTTAGGGATTTACAGAAGAAACGATCTTCGTTTTCGACGGAAATCAACGCAATGACCTGTTGAAATCGGAAGTACCCGTAATCGTTAAAAAATTCCCCGCGATGGATATCAAAGTACGCACGCTACGACGAATAAATTGGAGTAGGTAGACGTTGCCTTTGATCCTTCGCGTCGCGCCTTTCATCCGTTCCGACGCGACATCCAACGAAATGGACATCGTCGTCCTCGTGAAATTAGACGTACGCGATTGAAAGAAGCCACCTCTTCCGTCCTTCGATCGTGGATCGACGACTTGCACGTCCTGGTCGTTCGAAGATCTAAGCGCGAGTAAAACTTTCCGTAGATCCGCGACGATTGCACGGTTTATTGGAAATCGTTCCAGATCGAAGCAAGGTTAGATACGAACCTACCGACGGGAAATTCCCCAAAGTCCAGGACGAACGAACTTAGCGAGACTTTTCCAAGGTTTCTTAGGTAGGTGGATACGCGTGGAAACTGCCAAAGCAGTTTCCAAGATCTCGGAACGAGCCTTAGTTTCCCAGTCCCCCTTTTTTAGCCGTTTTTAAACCTTCCACCTAAATATCGCCTTTCGTCGCGATATCTTCTTCTCTTCGATGTACGTCGAATCGAGGAAAAACAAGCGGAACGATTCTCTATCTCGAAAAAACGAATGACATAGAAAAATCCAACGACGAGTATAAACGAGTCGCGTTTGAGACGATTTTATCGGACGCGTATTTATACGACGAGAAAATATTGGACGTTTGAACGTCGAGATACCGCGTCATCGAGAAAGGTGAAATATTGAAAATCGATAGTCATGATTGTACGTTTCGCCTTCATAAATTCAAGAATTTATTAATTATTGACAAATTAACGAGTGCGCTTTTTGTTAATGAAAGTTTAATTGGTCGTCGCAATGAGTTTTGAAATATTATTGGGATGAGGTTGGATTAAAAAAAGAGAGAGAAAAAAAAAGAGGAAAGGAAGCGAAACAAAATGCGCGAATGAAGCGTCGAGATCGATAGCGTTCTCACTGTAGCGATTTGTGGGGTTTATGACGATACATCATCGGCGCTAATAAGCGGCCGTATGTGTTACACGCGTGATCGCATTCGCGGGTCTATGATATCCTGTACTTTCGATGCAATCTGCGCGCGTGGGAACTAATGTATCAACGACAAAACCGACATCGTGTATCGATTCGGTGCGCGACTACCGTGGCCGTCGAATACGCGATAAATTTTGATCTCGCTCGAAATCGCTTTATTACCCTTCTAAAACCTGTTGATGAACCGAATATTAACGCGAATGGCAGGTAAGAATAACGCGTGGAAAACGAAGAGCGCGTTTATCTCTCGCTTTGATTTTCAGCATCGATGCAGATTTTATTCTCTCACTGTCTTTTTTATTTCGTTTCGACGAGCGACGATTTTCTATTTTTTCTTCATTCAACGACGAAGAACGAAACGATCCGATACCGATTGTTATTACAGCAATCTTCGTACGTATAATAGCAATTTTCACCCTATAAAGATTAAGATTCCATGAATCTTTAAATCCGAACGTCTTTTATCGTCGTAATACACCCGAGTATTCACGCAAAAATCTCGGTGCCCGAGATAAATTAAATACTTTGTCGATGCAATTAGATTTTCTTTTGAACTATCTAGAAGGGACAGGCACAAAGGAACGCCATTAAAAGTTTCCGTAAGTTCGTCCACGAGACACGGTAATTTTATTTCGTACCGTTACTGACGGCATACCCGACCTAGACCCGCTCGAGTGGCCCTTTCCATTTCCCTTCATTGACAGCCGTAATTAATTCCTCCTAATAGTCCAATAAATTATGCGTCGCGATCTCGGCAATTTCCGCGTTAGCCTGGCTGGCTCGTAATCGCTTATTATCTTTGAAGTGCGTCGACATTTTCAGGATATTTTATGTAAAACCCATTTTCGCGATCGAACGAAAAAACTTGTCATTTACGAAGATATTTTTCAACGCGCGGAAAAAGGAACGCGAACCTTTTACGAACTGGATTTTTTAAAATCGTTATTAAATTAATATGTATGAACTGTGTTAACGTGGAAATGGAAACCATGATTTAGACCTAGTCCAGTGAATGTCGACGTCGCAATGTAAACGTCATTATTATCATATTTGAGCAGCGAAGTCCTTTCGATCAATATTTGATGGTAACTCTGATATGTATATATATATA
>JAITYT010000412.1:499624-511520 GCA_025433975.1 Liostenogaster flavolineata
GAATGTAATCAGCTATCGATCAATTCGATGCAAATTAACAGCATCGTTATCAAGGTAATTAGGGATAAAGGAGTGAGGACGTCGGCTGTAAACTTGTATTAAATTTATTCGTCTTCGAGTATGTCGTCGCGTAAAGTTATCGATCGCGATTCGATGTCACTCTTAATCATTTTAACTCCGCGTACACGAGAGCAGTTTAATTACAGCTAATTTAAAATGATTTCACGTATAAATCGGCGTATAAAACTATTATATTTTATTATTTTATGCATCCTTGTATCTCAAGAAAAAGAAAGAAAATTTTTTAAACATCAAGCTCTACATTTTTGTTTGATATGGTATTTTATAAAACAGTCGTCAAGGAGCATCCTCGGCTTGTCGGGGCAAATATCGCAGTAATAACTTGTTTCGGGTCTTCCATTACGCTTGTTTCCTTGAGAGTTAACCTCGCAACCCTTTTCAGATCTTGTTAAAATAATATGAAGTTCGTATAAAGTTTCGTTTTATTCGTATTTTGCTCCAAAATGGGTAGTTTTTATTAAGAAAATAATCATAAAATTCATCGGCATTTAAGTGGAGAAATTAATAAAAATATATTATCTTTAACAAACGAATATTTTAAAAAACACTTTGCAGCATCGAATCATCATTTTGGCATAAAAAGTATTAACTTCGACAATTTATACGAATCTTCTATTTCTAATAGTTTTTGGCATATTTAACAAGATAAACTTTCAGCCCAACTATAGGAATAATTTTCACTCCTCAAGCATACAAATTTACCGGTGAAATAGAATTCGTGTCAAATATTTGTGTAAAAACTATATTCCACATAAATTTCATCAAAATCGGTGAATAACTCAAGTGGAAACGAATGTTGGCGCTTCTCGAGTGCAAAGGGTTAAAAGCTTACTTTACCTAAAGTAATCTTACCTTAAATTACAGACGCTTTTAGAAAGTCGCGATAAAGATGAACTTCGTGAAATATTTCATATCGTAGCAATATGATTTATAATATATGATTCGAATTATTTATTCAAGTACCGAAGAATAACGTCACATGATCGTTTTAAGTGAAAAATACGCTTTCTGTATAACATTCGTAAAAATAATAGAAATGTCGAGCGAAGTTAACCGAACGAAACGTAAACTACGCAGGAGACTCGGAGGAATAGAAAATATAGCTCACGCAAATCGAGCCGCAGGGCTTTCCTCTTATCGAGTAAATACAGGCAGACGTCCGATTTTTGCGGTCCCGGCGGTATTTTAGAAGAATTGGTTTATAAGTTTATACGGTTTTCGAATCCCGCAGAAACGTACGAGCAGTCTCCAACCGATAAATCCGAGATTCTTAAACTTAGGAACGGCATTCCTGCGTAGCGAACAATCACCATCGCGTTTCTTTGCTTTCTCAGCGCTTTTTTCCGCAACTCGAGATAAACGCGCACGTATTTAGATATTTTCTTCCTTTCTTGAACGTGAAAAGCGTCTTTCCACCGCGAAGAAGAATAATTCCATTTTTCTCTTTGAGTGATCACGACGAATTCTTTGCTGTCATATTTCATTTTATTAAACAAGTACTACGCGCGATAATTACATAGAAATTATGCATTTACTTTAGCTCGGCTCTTGAATTCAACATTGAATTCTTCTACCTCTAATAATCATCGAAATACTCGTTTAAAATATACTCGGTAGCCCGAGTATATGTTAGGGGAAATTTTCACTCGTCAAGCATATGCGCATATCGCGCTTAAATTTCATCAAAATCGATCGTACGACCGTAACGACAGTTTGCTTCGTCGCCTGAGAGTAGACGTACCACCCAGAAGGATTAGTAATACCAAATCGTTGCGTGTAATCGTACGTAAGAGGAGAGACGAAACAACCCCTGGCAATAAAATCGGCCTCTAACGGCGACGTTCTTTTTTTTTGCAGGAGGAATGCGTCGCCCTGGAGGAGGAAGTCGAGGACAGGGTGGCGAATCTGGTTAGTCTACTGCAGGCGAGGAAATCTCGATTGATCGAGGCGGCACGGCAGACCAGGGAAGCGAGGGTTCGCTCGTTGAGGGATCAGGTCGCCAGGTGCGCGTCCCACCTCCAAGCAACGACGGCACTGCTCACGTTCTGCATCGAGGCGCTGAAGGAGACCGACAGTGCGGCCTTCCTTCAGATCGGTGGCATGCTGTCGGTTAGGGCTGCGAATGCCGCCGGCTCCTGGGGTGGCGCCGAGGGCGTACAAGAGATCGCGCGTCTTCCGCTCCTGGATCTCACCCTGGACGACAAGCCCCTCAGGCGCGCCATCGATCAGCTCACCTTCGTACAGCTGAAACGTGAGTCTCGCTTTTCCATCATCCTTCGCCTTCTCGTCCTCTTGTCGTCGTCTGCGATTCGCTTTTATCGCGCCGCAAGTGCTTCCAACTCGACGAGGCCATCGAATGCTCGATATCGACGTACTTTTCACGTCTACCTTCCGAGTATTTCAAATTTTATATTTGTCTCCTTTTTCTTCGTGCGTTACGTTGATATCGAGGTATCGAAAAGCGAAGCCACTCGCGATCGTTCCGCTACGAGAAATTCCGACATTTCTCGCTGACATTTATTAACACATCGACTTTTAGGATTTTAAACCGCGCGGAAGTTATAACACGTGGATAAATTAAGCACGGGTCGATGTGTTAAAACGATCTTTTTTGCATTTTTATTTTAAGATATATTTGTTGCGTCGCATGACTCTCGGGCTTCCATTTACCGCTTTAGAAACTCCGTTTCGATGGTCGTCAAATCGCCATGTCTTTGTGCACGTTACGCTTACATTTTTGCGATCATTATTCCCATGATTTATGAGTCCTTTATCATTGGCTTAGAATTGAGTTCGAACCGAGACGCGTACGAGTTCGAGCACGGAACGCTCGTCATATTTTTTGTTTGGTAATAAACCGACGAGTTGATGTACGCTGCACGTTGCACGGATAATTAACCGACTGATTTATTAAAACGATAACGGTGTACGTTTGCTGTATCGCGGATCAGCTCTGTCTCGCCTAAAAGATCAATCCAGTGTGCGATGAAAATGAGTTTTCGCCCGTGTCGGGTCATTAATTTTCCCATCGAATCGATACACCAAAAGTTCCGGCTGTACTCCGTACTACTCCACCGATTAAATCACGGAAATTGGCACATGTTCAAGCATATCCTCTAGATTCGTCATCGATGACACTTCGAACGATAAAAAGACCGTGGAAGAGGGAGACCTTCATCAAGGTTCGAATGATGATAAAAGCTTCGAGAAACGTGAAAATATCGAAAATAATTTGTAAAACGGATACGAATCAAACTGAAGTGAGAGAAAAGCTAAAATCCTGGGCGTGAATGAAATAAGCTGAAAAAAAGGAACTGAACGTAACTGGTATAAAACGAATACGAGTACCAACGATAGTATATAAAGACAGGTTATATGAATATTAATTTTCGATCGTCCGTGTGAAACATGCGAGAAAATCGGTGTGAAGTTAATTAATACTGATTAACAGACTCGACTAATTTTACAAATCAATGTAGTTACGTACGTAATCAGTGTTGCGGATAGCAGTATCTGTCACTAATTGGGTCAGATTGATTTAAATCAATTGAAGTTACATATCCCTAGGGAAAGTGGAAGGTAAATACATGGGATAGGTGAATGGAAAGGGACAGAATAGGGTGGAAGGCAGAGTGGAGGTAGGGAAAGGGTAAAAGAGCACGATCGACGCGTAACAGTTAATTATCCTTAGTTTTTGACGCGCTCATAATCGTGATACTTTATCGCCATTGGAATTTCGTCGAATTAATGGCGGATTATTGGCAAATCCGTTTAATGAAATAGTCTGAATAATTCATACTCGCGGCCGACCTGATAAACACTCGGCCTCTTTGTTCGTAACTTCGCTACGTGAAGAATAAACGTTCCGCTTTCGAGTTCGTAACTTGGATAATTATCGAGCGATTTATTAAAGCGGCAACGTATAAATTTGACTGTTCGTACAATAACTCTCGCGGAAAATTGTAAATAATACGAATATCGTCGATCGTTCGAACGTTTGCACGTGATAATTTCCCCGATACCGTGCAAAAGTTCGCGTTCGCGCGAGATATCATCGTCGGTTACGCGATATAGTTTCTTTTTTTTCCTTTCGCAGGACGATTATCGATACTCGTCGAAGCTTTCGCGCATCGATCGTCCTCTCATTAATTCGTCCGTCAAAATTTTTATATCTCTTACGTTCGCGTTGCCTCCTTTAAAATCGATCCGTTCGTTTGGACGTGCGACGGTTCTTCGGAGTCGCCGCGCAAATCTGCGACGACTTTTGATTGCATTCGCATAAGAAACGGAGGTGCTAGAAAGTGCGGAAAGAACATAAAAGTGACGTAAATTCGTTTTAACGCGGGGCGTCGCTTAATCGTGCGTCCAAAATCCTTGATCGGACGGAAAGGTAGCGAGACTATCCGTTTTCCTCCTGGTTGCTTTATCTTTACGAGAATCCCAAGATCTCTCAAGGAAAGAATTATCGGAGTTTCGATACGCGAACGTTTCGGGACGAATTTAGATCGGGTAAGGATTTATCAAATTTACGAGTTCGTTCGCGTTCCTCTTCTTAGTCGGTACGTTTCTTTAGAATTCAACCTAATATCTATAATTTAGAACTCGCATATCTCGAAGTTTTTCAAACGTTATTTTATTTTTAAATGGACTTCAATTTTCCGATTGAATTTTTCCAACCGATTATTTATAAGTGTCGCACATCAAACTGTTAAATATTAGCACGTGCATGATTTATTTACGTGTGTCGGAACGTCGTATTTTGCACGAAATTAGTTTATTTCTTCTCCTATTCATACAAATCGTTCTAATGTTGGACGCAGCTTCCGAAGGAGAAGAGCGATATCCCACAGCAGGTAATTTCAAAGGAGAATTCAAAATTTTCTGACTTCGAATTGTTAAAAATTCGAACGTCGTTTTATAAAGGTATAATATACAATTACATATTGATAAAATTGATAAGTTAAAAGAAAGAACTTTACTAATTCAACGAGTCTTTCCGTGAAAAAAGCTCGATACTTTGTCTTTGTAAATATTGATTCCGCTTTATAAAACGACTCGTGGAACAATGCCATATTTAACCGTACGGATTTATCGAAAAAGAAGAATATATGTATATTTAAATAATTTTGGCGATATACGCCGCACTGTGTGCTACACGTCGCGCACAGATACCCATCCTGAAGGTAAATGCCCGAAGGTAAATAAATTTGGCACTTTTTTAACATTGTCCTTTATTAGACATTGGACGCATTCGCGCAAACGAAGAAATTTCCAATTATTATTATTCTTATTATTATTATAATCCATGACTTAATAAACACGTTTGCATCCTAGTGTCGAAGATCGTATACGCACAATGTGATCTCATCGATGAGAAAACTTATCGATCGAGGCAATGTCATCGTTTCGAGACACCATCATACAATAATAATACGAATAATTCCACGTTCACGTTCGCTTATTTGAGTAATCTGGAAGATTGAAAGTGCGTCAGTGCGTCTTTCGTTTTACGAGATACGAAAAGAACGACGCAAAGCGGAACTAAGGTTGCAGAAGCGTCTTCTTTTATTATTGCGAATATAGCCGAATATACAGCCGAAAGATATTATTCGAAAATATTCCATTTAATAATTCCATATTGCCGCAGGGACGTCTTCCGAAGCTCCCTTTACTCCGTTCCTGTCGTCTTGCTCGTATTAAATGTCGTTCTTGCGTCGAAACGCTTTAAAAGCGAATTAATTAGAAAAAGATCTTACCGTGGTAACTACGAAAACCCCGAGGCGTTACGTCGTTACGCATGGGTCATCGACGATACTTCGAAGACTCCACCCTGGTTGGGCTCCCTTCGTCGTACGCTACTGAACCTCAAAAGAAAGAAGCGGTATCCAGCGGTCGTGGACGTCGTGTCTCTCGATCGACACTAATTAACGACTTCGCGTGGGCGTAGCTTGTCCAATTATAAGCGAAGCTTTCGCCGGATCCGTCCAGCGGAGTTCGCTTTCTTCCATTTCTTCTTTTTCTTTTCTCGTTGACGTCCGGTGCCGCGATCGATTCGCAATTATCGCCTCCGAAAGACGTACGTAGGTGCGTACGATACTTACTCGCTGGTGCAGAAACGTTTTTCGGCTTATTGTTATCGAAGGTGCCGTTGAAGAATCGATGATGATAAAAGCCGTGTTTTTCTCCCGATTGGAAACGGTTTATCTTCTTCCGTTGTTTTTTTTCTCAGGTTCTTCGCTATCGATTTGACTCGCGTATAATTCGTCGAGCAATTTTTCGAGAAGGCTACAAAAGATTGCATATATCTATCAATGATACTTAAAAATGTCGAAAAACCTGAAAAATTGCGTAATTTATTTTTCATTTTCGAAAGATTCGCAGTCGAACGATGCGAATTTGTTAACTGCAGTCAAATTAATCGTACGGACGAAATTGACGCGAACATTCGGTGTCGTGTTTATACGTTGATTTTCTTAGATACATCTTGCAAAAATTTCATCGAAATTCGTGAAAAAGTGCATAATTTATTTTTTATTTTCGAAAGATCCGCAGTCGAACGATACGAATGGGTTACTCGCAGACCATTTTGCGATTCTACGGATCTACGAAAAACGACGCGATCGTCCGAACGTGGCGCTTTCGAGCTTCATTATCGCTTCGATAATCGCGCGGGTAGCTCCATTTATAATCCAGCGGATCGATGACGTGCCGTTTATCTTCACCGCGAGTAATAAAGCGCAATTATGTCGCGGCTATGATAGGAAATACTAAAGTCCGATCGTTAACTCCCTGGTTGGTAATCGCGCATAAAAGGAGTGCGCGCTACGTGACGATACCGCTCGTAAAGATGATTTTCATCGTGGAAGGAATCCCGTCGAGAGAACTCCCTCCCCGACGTTATTTTCCTCGAGACCCTCTTAACAAAACAATTCGAATTCTCCGGAAACTGTTCGTACGTATACGTGTGTACGATAGCTGAGACGCGCGCCCACACGTCGAAAAGTTTCTCCATTAAGGCCCGTTTACGTTGTCAAAGATCTTCGAAAGGCGGTATACGACGCGAGGCGCCCTCGCCATACTCCGCCACGATAAACTTGAAAGTACATTTATTTCACGCCGTTTTGCCGTGCGACTTCCGAGACGAAGACGCCGCTTCCCTCGATCGAATTGCCGCGGAAAATAGCGAGACTTTCGCTTACCGAATCGTAGTAAAAATTCTATTTTTTTCTAATTTTATTATTTTAATTTATTTTATATTAATAACGTTATTTTATTTTTTATTAATATAAAAATAATATTATGTTAATTATTATTAATTTAATTATTTATATCGTCTTCGCCGTTATTGTTATCCGTGTGTATTAAATTATTCCTGTTTTGTGAAATGTATATATATGTATATATTTATATTTAACCTTCACAATTGGTGAATCCAATTCGCCAAGAAACAGAGATCGTTTGGACGTTTCGATCGGTTTTTCTTCCTTCTTACTCTTCCTCATTTCATTTTTTTTCGAGACAGACGCGCATTTTCGCGCGGATAATCGAAGGCGATCGCGAGAACGAGACGCGCTAAAGTTCGTAGGGGCGCTGGTAAAGGCCGCGTCTACTAACAGTCGGAATTGAATTATTCGAATTATCGTTTAATAAGCGCGAGGATTGCGGGAGGGAACAGGCGGATTCGCGAAATTGATTTTACGATATTTTACGAGGCAGTTAAGTACGTGGGTAACGGAGCGCCCTGAATCCGTAAAACGAGGCGCTCCCTCGATGCTTCGTGCAAAGCGAAACGACGGAAACGGTCTCGTCGCGCCATAAAGCACGAAAATCGAAAGGAGGGGCGATTCTTAACCTCGCGGCGGTTAGTTTCGACCGCGTTAGTTTCGAATGGTTCTTTTCTTCGGATCGACGCGAATCGAGATCAAAGCGCGACGTCCTTCCGCGATTTATCGACGCAATCGTGAAAAAATAGTGAAGAAGTCGAGGATCGATCCTACGATATTTTACGTCTATTTCTATTACTTTACGTTAATTTACGTATAACCGTTCGTAGAAACAATCGTTAATTATGAAATATTAGATATCATTTTCTCGTACGAAAATTCAAATTCGTCTTTTTTCTTACCTTTTTTTTACGCAAAAAGGAACGGTCTTCGCCAGCAAAGGCATCGACTCGATGGTAGATATTAAACGGATCGACGCGGTTTCACAGAGGCACCCTCCATAGGATTCGTTACTTCGGTCAAGAGACCAATATCGCTGAAAAATCGCGACCTCTTCCGTTATCTCTCTCTCTCTCTCTCTCTTTATGAAAAATATCGATCGAATAATCGGAACTCGTTACGAGGAGAAATTTTCTTGAATTCTGCTCGAATACGATTTCTCTCCTCGTTGATTCTTACCTTACAACGTTATCTTTTCTCGCGCTAATACAGAGAAAACAAGTTTTTTCGCGACGTCGATCGCGAACCATTGGCGAGGAAAGAAACGGCGCGGAGTGGCGAAAGTCTCGACGGTCGAAACAATGCGTCTTATCAAATACGTCGCGATACTACCTTGGAACGTTCCTCGAGAAGATATCGCGTCGTTTTGCTCGTAAAGGAGGATCTTGTTCGCGCGAGAATGCCTCTTATCTCCTTCCACGCTCCAGTCGCTTTTTCTCCTCGTAAGAAACTTCGCGGGAACTTCTCAGCTCGCGACAGTTCGTACGTAACTCCTCGTATGACATCGATAGCGATTGAACGCGACTCTCGAGAAATTACAACGATACCCGTGGATCGTAAAGAAGCGATGAAAAGGTTATCCTCGAAGGTATAACCGGTCACGTGACAACGGGCTTACGATTCAGCCTGATCTGGGACAAACGGGGCTTTTCTACTGCAGGATCTCGACTTCGAATGGGATTACTCTCTCGATATTCTTATCTCGAATTCTCAGCTGCGGGTGGATGTTTCGAAAGGCGTGAAATACGCGTGACGCATACAATCTATCAGTGAATTACGAAACGGTCGAAAGATTTCCTTCGTACGTTGCTGAATTTATCTTTTCTACTTTTAACAACGATGAAACGTCGAGCGAGTCAAATCCTAGGATTCGAAGAGCGCCGCAATCAGGAAATAGTAAAAAGACTTTGTTTAGAAACTTTCAAAGACGATAATAAAGTGCGTTCCAACAAAGTTAGTTGGTTCCAACGGTGATAGCAATTATGAAAAGAGTATACTACAATTGAATCGTTTTTAGTAACGTAGTAAAGTCAAATTGTAGGAGTCGAACGGCGCCATAATCACGCACTGATGACAAATTTATGTTTAGAAATTTTTTGAGACGATAATCAAGCTCGTATCTGTCGCCTTGATGATCGTGTCCGTGTTAAAAAAAATGGTTACGTCGGTAGCAGCGGTGGTAGTAATTACATAGAGTAATTACAGGAAACGTCGAATAAGTCAAATTGTAGGAATTGGACGGCACCATAATCAGAAAGTAATAAAAAGACTACGTTCAAAAAATTTCAAAGACGTGCGTGTGTTCATGCAGCACCTAGATGATGGTGCTCGTACCACCGTCATCTGTGAAAAAACAATTACGAAAAGAATACCACTGTTACCGACGGACGCTGGTAAGAGAGACAGAGAGAGAGGAGGCGTATCAGGCTCATAAGAAAGGATTCGGGACAGGGCGGCCGTGAGGTCGTTGAGGGCTTAGCGAGGAATGGAAGGAAGTAGGGAAGTGGAAGAAAACACAGACGCGGATGCATGTATTATTAAACGTCCGGCTAACTGGCGTACCGGATTTTATTTCATTTATCGCGCGCTTTTGGACGTCGTCGCGTGTACTGGCGCTCTTTGGCCCTTTGTAACCGAAGGAGAATATGGCCGGAAGGTAGAGACGTGGACGACGGATGCTCCGTGGAAGGCGAATTGTCGACGTACCAAAGGTAGGAAAAAGGCCAGGAAGAGCGAAGAGGGAGAAGGAACGGATAGACCGGTAGAGAGAGAGAGAGAGAGAGAGAGAGAGAGAGAGACTGGAACGACCGACGGCAACGCGGGGGAGTTTGAAGAGAAAGGGAAACAGCCGTGAGAAACGACGCAGGAACGGTCAACCCTTTCGATTCTAGCAGCGACCATAGTCCAACGCTCACCGTTTACTAAGTCAACCATCGTTTGCGAAACGCTTTAATCGCTCTCCGCAAACCGATCGTCGTGCGTCGAAGCGACGATCACTCCCTCTCGTTTGTGAAACGAACTCTTGCTCCGAATGGTATTTCTCCAAAAAAGAAAAGAGTTTTAACCCTTTGCGCTTCGAGCATTCTTCGAGTACCATTGTCCGCCAACTCCGGCACTTTTTTCTAGCGCAGTGTTTGGAAGAGAGATAGAAACGTTATTTTGAAAAGAAAACGCTACAAGCGCTTCTGAATTTAGTTGTTTAATCGTTATTGTTTACACCTTTAAAATTCCTTATTCCGATGTATACGAAGCCTGGCACGGTACCTTATATCTCCAAACAACGAGCATTTCAGGCTTGCTTGAATGAGTACCGTTATCTTTGCTTTCACTGTCGATCCAAATAGTGAAGCTAAGAAACATTCCCAAGTCGTAGCGCGGTCGAAAAAATTTCTTCGTCATCGATCTGTAAGTGGAAGAACGATCTACCGTCTTTCACGAATTTGACCACGTTGCCATAAAGTTATCGCGACAAGTATCAATGCCTATAGCGTGGTCAACGAAATTCGAAGGGATAATTCGAGTATTTATCGAAACGGGCGTGTTTCACCTTTCGTCTACGCTTCGACGAAGATAAAACGCTCGCGGACGACGTCTTTCTTTCCCAAGGAAAAATTGGTCGATAAATCGCGACCCTTCGTTTCCATGGAACGTCGGCGAAGGTAACGAAAAGTGCGGTATCGTGTCATCGAACGTGCTTTCATCGCATGACTAAAAAGACTGCAGCCAGACGCCTCGAAAAGATCGACCTCGACGACGCGAGCGTGTCTCTCGATACGTCGTGATTCTTCGGTGACGCGCGCAAGGCGACACGAGTGCGGAGTTTCGTAAAAAGGAGACGAAAGAAGGATTTATATCTTCGTGTCTGCCCGCTGTAAATCCTCTTTGCTCAAACAATTGACCGTTTCGAGATTTTTTCCTTCCTTCCTTCCTTCGCGACGTCTGTCCCCTTCCTCTCGTTTCCTCCCTCACCCCCTTTCGTTCGACGAGTTCTTCTTTTCTGTCCTCGTTGCCGCCGGTCAGTCCGAGAAGTTTTATCGAGGTCGAAGGAGTCGAGATGCGAGGAAAGGCGCCTCGATACATTTTTACGTCGGTACGAGAAAGGCACGGGCGTCGAAAACGTTCCGCTACCGCTGTCACTGTTTTTCCTCTCCTTTCCGGCTCCTCCCTTATCGCGACGCTTTCCCTTCTATACGTTCGCCTATTCGCAGCGCACGCACGTATCTACGTCCCCGTTTCCCCTCGCCTCGACTCGCCTCGCCCTGACACCCCCTCGAGCTCACTTTTTTCTCGTTTTCTTTCTGGAAAAGTCCGTTCGGGCCGTACGTATCGGTTATCGATGCCGTATCAGTCGTACGACCGTGATAAATCACGGTGATACGGGCATAAAGTTTCGGATCCTCGGAACGCTGGTGATTTACGCGGTGCTGTTGCTTCTGCCCTGTAAAAAGTGCCACTAGCATTTTTTATCCGCAACAGTTTCCGCGATGCTGAAAGCGCTTTCGTTTGCGCTAGCGAACTCTTTTTTGTCCTTCTGTGTGTGTGTGTGTGTGTGTGTGTCTCTCTCTCTCTCTCTCTCTCTCTTGCTAGCTCGC
>JAITYT010000412.1:523762-536963 GCA_025433975.1 Liostenogaster flavolineata
CCCCGCGAGCCGTCGACGTTCCATCGCCGGTCGCTTTTTCTACGAATCGCGAACGCGACTTCGTACGAGACTCGCGATGCATCGTTACGCTCGTTTCTCCTTTTAACGATGGCAACGATTGTCGCGAATGGATTGGCAATATGGTGGTACGAGGGAGGGGGTGGATCGAGAGGAAGAGCGAGCGGGAAAAAGTAGCGTCGTTTATGAATCGAGCGAGAGGAATGAAACAGATCCAGTAGACGGAGTTTTGCGTCTGGAAGAAAGAAGCGAAGTTCGAACGATCGCTTATGGCGGATGACAAAGCGATTGAAATAGTTCCTTTCGTTTGAGAATCGAGATATCGTTGCTCTAGCTTCGAATAAGTATTCAAAGTCCGTGGCTCCTTTTTTTCCATCGACTCGACACTTTTCCAAGGACTCCAGGCGAAGCAGCATCAAAGAGAATCGCGATGGCGTCTTTTAGTCGAGTCGAAGTCGATAAATGGAACAATCAGCGATACGTCGCTCGACGTTCTTCTCAGCCTCGGAAATTCGACGATCGAAAGCGATCGGCGCATTTTTTTTTCTCTTCTTTGAACGAAAGAAATAAAACGTTGGATTGGTCGTCAACGTCGCCGGTGTCGTCGTCGGCATCGTCGAAGCAAACTTTCCGTTCAATTTTCAATCGGCGTACGGCGCGATTCAAAAAATTCTGATTTCGTTCCGTTTCATCAATCCCGTGACGCCGAATCTCTCCATTGTAATTTCTTTGTCGAATCAATCCACTCGATTCGTCGGCCGCGCGCGAAAGGGTTTCCCGTGCGAGCCTTCCACAAATACGTTCTATGCAACGATATTGCTTTTCGACGAAGAGAAGCGAATTCGGAATTATCACGATCTATCGCGACTATCGGACGTGATACGACGATACGAAGAGAGAAACGGCGACATGGCGAAATTCGACAAAAGCAAGAAATCCACCATCGAATCGGAATAAAAATCGTTGCTCTCGTTCGATTCGAAAGAATATATAATGGAATCGTGCGATTCATCGCGTATCTCGAAACTTCCAATTTCGTCTTCTATTTTACGCATTTTACGAAACAAAACTTTGACAAAGTTAAATCAACGCGAAGAGAACTCCTCGTCCGTTGACGAATTTGTGTACGTATAAAAGTCGTAGCTCGCCGATATGTACGAACATCGCAACGTACCTACCCCTCTTCCTTTTCCCTTAATCTCTCTCACTGCTTCGTCCTCGTCTTTCTCAGTAATTTTCCTCCTCGTCGAAAATATCGGAATTACGCGCGACTGTCCGCAATTCCAACTCCCCGATGAGAGTTCGAACTTTGCGCTTCGTCGATAACGATAAAAAAAAAATCGTATCCGTCCTTTTCGTTCGCGATTCCAGACGATTCTTCGAGTGTCGTAAATCGTCAAGGTTGATGCATACGAATTGTCGGATTTTTAACATTTGAAACAGTTTTTACGAGCTAAACAGTATGAAAATAAAGACAGTCCGAAAAATTCCATATCAGGGTTTATCCATTCTAAAGATCAGAATTTCTTTAAGACAGGCTTTTGAAGAAAGATGCAGCTTTATATTAGGTCTACCGCGAAGTAATCTAAATTTCTTCGATTAAAAAAAAAATTTTTTTTTATTTTATTTTAAACATTTTTTAAAAAGAGAATCGAACAACTGCTTTTACGCTGACAAAAATTGTTAGAAAATGATGAAAATTATTTTGCTAATTAGTATTTCAGATTTCTTTAATAAATAAATGCAAAAAAATTTTGTTGATTACTTTACGGTCCCTCTAATGCATTCAATAAAAAATCCGACAGTTCATGCGCACCAACTTAATAGAAGGAAAACTCGAATCGACGTTCGGTGTTCGTCAAATCCTTCCCACGTATCCAAGTCGCGCGTAGATACGCGCCGGTTCTCGTCGTATCCTTGAAACACGGTTCCCTTTATCGCGAACTAATGGGTTACGCGTGCTGCAGTGGCGTGGTTTTCGTGGGCAACCGGCGCTTCAGGAATACCACAGGAGGTATCAATTTCCGAGGACGCGATGAGCGCGTCCTGCGAGGGCTACGAGCACCGCGTCGTCCTTTCCAGCGTTGGATTTTCCAGGGGAATTCACTACTGGGAGCTGACCATCGATCGATACCACAGCGACACCGATCCAGCCTTCGGAATCGCCAGAGCCGACGTGTCGCGGGATCAGATGCTGGGTGAGTCCTTTGTCCCTTCTTCTCGTTCTCTTCGATCGATTTGCTCGATGGCGACGAGCGAAGCGCGAGAGGCGAAATCGTCGCGGGTAGAAACGGCCACCGGAAATACCATCGCGATCAAGTCGATCGAAATCGACGATATCTCGACGCGATTGAAGCACTTTGCATAATTGACGGCCGACGGAAGCCCGCTTGGAATTAGGTGTCCGCTCGGCTATTTTCGAGCGCCATTCATTCGTAATATCCGTCGATCGCGGAACGCCTCTCGGTGCGCCATTTTTAACACACGGACAGGCGTTTTCGTTATTTATTTATCCGTGACGAACGTCTCGATCGTGACTCCATCGTTCTTTCCTCCGTCTTTCTACTTTCGTCCTAAATCCACGCCGTTAAAAAGTACGATCGTTTTTTATTTCGTCACAAAAACCCGATCGTGGGACTCGCGAAATCCCAGAAAAACGCGCGGTTCTCGGATCGTCCGATTAATCGATACGACGATTAATTCGATTTTCGCCACATTTTCTGCATCGATTAGAAAACGCTTTAAACGTAAATAATCGAGCGATCCTCTAAAATACACTCGACGATCAAGCCTCTTATCGACCTCTTCGGTACCGCAAATGTGACGCGATACAACTTTTGCATTCTTACATTACAAGTAATATGTAACGATAAAGCTGTACTGCCGTGCACGCGTTTAATACAGTATTCCTAAGCGTAACTTCGTTCCGTAAATAATTCTTCCATTTTCGACGAAATTAATTTACACCGAGGAATCTAAGAATCACAAAAATACCAAGGCGCAAGAACAAAACACGAAAAATCTCGAGAACGGATATATCACCCTACTACCTACGTACAATAAAATAATGAAAGCGTAATACGATAACTTCTATCGAGGACGAAAGATCGCAAATTCGTAGCTTACAGACAGATAAACCAGTGGAATAAAAACGCCGAACTATTTAAAGAAAACAGGCAAAAAAGGCGCGTCCGATCGAACGGAAGGCGCTGGGGAAAAATAGGAAAGGCGGAAACGCGCGAACGGACGCTTTGAACAAGGCGCGTTTTCTCCTGTTTGCAGGGAAGGACGACAAAGGCTGGAGCATGTACATAGACCGACAGAGGTCCTGGTTCATGCACGGCGGTGGTCACGCGCAGAGGACGGAGGGAGGCGTGCAACAGGGCTCGACGGTCGGCGTCCTGTTGGACCTCGACACCACCCACACGCTGCGCTTCTTCGTCAACGACCAGCCTCAGGGTGGCGTCGCTTTCCGCGACCTCTACGGCGTCTTTTATCCAGCGGTCAGCCTGAATCGCGGCGTCACCGTGACGCTCCACACGGCCCTAGACGTGCCGCGGCACCTGCTGGCGCTCCACGACGAGTACTTGAGCGACATCGTTCAGAGCTAGGGGTACCTGAGCGTCCTGAAGAAGGGCCTATTGCAGGAGATCGGCTCGCCCGTCGCCCAGGCGACCCTAGGCTGCTGCGACAGACACGACGGGCAATCCCAGCTCGTCCTCGAGAAGATCGTCGAGGAGAGCACCGCGGAGTCCAACTGCGCTTGATCGGACTCGCGCCGCTGCGAGTCCAGTCGCTGCTCGATTCTCCATCGACCAAGCTAGAAATCGGGAGAACGAGCGAAAACGGAGCTGTTCGCTTCGCCGTCCGGTCGTTGGCTCGATCGGACGCGAGCTAATTGGTGAATCTCGATGGCATTCGATGCCGACTGGACGAGCGAAGGATCTTCCAGAAGGTATCCGGGCTGATCCGCGTCGCGCGTAATCGAAGTTTCGATATGCAGAGAAGAAAGGGAGATAAATTCAAGCGACGATCCACCGATGGAAAGAAAGTTTACGCGAAACGATGAAGGAGTCGATCGTAACCGTCCTCGCGGTCTGTTTGGAAATCGAGTCACGCAGCCAGTCGCGCGCAATCGATTACGTCGTGTTCTCGTAAAATCGTTCTTTTCCTCGCGTTCGATCGCGTACTCGTTGATGACGAATTCGCCCGTAAAACGAGAAGAAGTCGACCTATCTTCTAGGCCGACTCTACGAAACGCGCCTCTCTTCCTCGTCTACCTGAATTTTCTCGAGTGAGCGAACGTAGAACAGTAGTAAAGAAAATACGCGGAAGGAGGAGAAAGAGGTGGTCTCGACTTGGTGTACGATAAAAAGGAGAGGAAGTCGAAATCGTCCCGTTCGATTTTCTCGTTCGATAATCCATGAAAAATCGACGGAACGTTCGACGTGTCGCGCGAGTCGCGAATTATTGAACGGCTCGCATAAAAGCTCCATCAGCCGCGAACGTTTGACAGGCGGTTGGCGGTGTCCCGCTAAAACCGAATTATTCAGATAGAAGGCACAAATGGTACGGACGTACCTATCCTCGTGCGCACGGCTTCCACGATTTTACGGATCGACTTGACGACGACGACGTCGTCGTCGTAGTCGCAGATTCGGCGTCGAGGACTCGCACGCACTTTAATCCATATCGACGCGTATGTAAGTGTAACGTCGTAGACATTAAGCATTACCGATACAACTATATGATAACTCTAAGGCGTATTCGAGAGGAACGAGCAGCCACTGCCGCAGCAGCTTTTAGATAACGAATTAACCCTTTCGCTTGGAGCGCCGCGTATATGCGAGTCGCGAAGACGGACGCCGGCTATAGCCGGCGGCATCGCGTGCTGATTTACGCGTGACAGCTTTTCTCGTACGATTTTTGGAAAGGGGTCACGGGCGGCACGTCGATGGAGCAAATCACCGTAGCGAAAGGGTTAAGTACGATTTGAATATACGTTTTCTAGTCTCCGATAGATTCCACCATTATTCCAGTCGATCTCTACCTTACCCGCGACTTCCTTCCTTCCTTCCTTCCTTCCTTCCTTCCTTCGTCGTCGCGAAGCGTGCAGACGGTCGGTTCCTCGTCGCTCCCTCGCGCCTCGATGTCGAGGCGTGGCAATGCGATCGATCGATCGTCGCTAGAGATTTGACAGCAGGACGGCGCTCGTTGTGGCGACTGTCGCCCGTCGATGCCCTCTCGATGAGTCTCGATGTTTTCGACTCGCCATGCCCGTTCTGTCGTCGATCAAACGACGACGATTTCCTCGAGCTCTTCCTCTTTCACCGTGCTTCTCGGATCTCGAATCAGATTTCGAAGATGTCAGAGAATCGGTTCGGTTTTTGATTTTTCCAGATCAGATTTTCTCGCCGACGCGGTACCGTCGTCTGTATCGCCGTTTCCCGTCTTTGTCCCTTCGTGAGTCGACGCGTTCCTTCCCTCTTTTTTCACGAGTTTGTATTTCGGTGTTAGACAAGCGTGATGCGATCTTTTATTCGGAGACGAGTTCGTACAGAATTCGTGGCGACGATGACGGAGTACGACGAAAGAGCCACTATGTGTGTGAGAGAGAGAGAGAGAACGCGTGAGTGAAAGACTGAGTGAGAGAGAGAGAGAAATTGATTAGAACGATTGGAGCTTGCTGTCACGAGGCATCCAGCCTCCTCGAGGCGCCTCGACGTTTGGAGCCTCGAGCCTCGCACACTTGTATATATTTTGTACATAACTATCGATTGTATTGCCGACGAAATTGCCAATTGTACCATTTATCGCTGTATCCGACCAATAAAACGCAGGAAAATACAGACATCGATACGACGTCGACAGAGATTTTGTTCAGCGACGAAAAATTCCTCGTCGTTGATTTTGCCGCTACCCGAACGGCGAAGAAGCACCGTCTCACTTGGAGATCTCGAGCTACCGTGCTGATCTCGGTTCTGGCGAGTTGATTTATTACGTCAGGACTGCTTTTAATGAGCACAATTAGCCAGCCGCTCGGCCGAAACCGTCTCTCGCTTTTTCATATTCGCTCGGATTTCCTCGAAGACCCAAGAGAAGGAGTAGGAATCCCGCTTAGGATCTCGCCGTTCTTTCGTTAACCAGGTATTGTATTCTTTTTTATTATCGTCGGTATTTCGTCGAGTTCGTAGAAATGACGTTAAACGTAAGGAAAAGAGGTAACGTAATTATACAAACATTTATTAAAAATTACTCTTTGCGTAATTAAATTAGCAAATAAAATTGATATACAATTACTAACACGCTGATTTCATTGGTACGATTAACGAGGAAAAAAAGATGATTTAATACCAATAGCGTTGCAGTCGTGATTCAGTATTGTAATTTTCCAGCGTGTAGTCGTCGAACGAGTCCCACTCGTAACGTCCCAAACAGGCGTTTCGTTATCGTGCCAAAGCTGATAACGCACGATGGATTTTTTCGCGATCCACGTCGATCTGAAAATCCGAGAACGAAGATATCGTTGTATCGGCACGTTTCCAAGTTTCCGCCTGTCCGCTCCTCGAAGAATCTAACGAAATACGAAAGGAAAAACGTGGAACATCTGGCCTGGCTCTAAGAATTTGTCGTGCTCTCTGCTACGATTAATCGGTAGAATTGGAAAAACGCCGAGTAAGAAAGCATCGAAAGAAAGACGCTGGATCGAGCGTATTCACGCTCGATCCTTCTTCCTTTCTCCTTCTTCCTTTTTAGCGTCCCTCGTCTTCGGCGAATCCTTATTTACCCATTGAACATGGGATTAAGAGAAGGGGCTTTTTCGGTGGCTCGCGAGTGCTTCCTCGACCGTAAAGCCGAGAGAGGGTCGCGTGCACCGTTACGATCGCGTCGTTCCTCCTCCCATGACGTCGCCGTCGGCTCCATTGAAAAGAGAGAAAATGCCAGTCGACGGATTCGTTTGATTTCCACGGAAAGTTTTGCTTCGATTAATCCCGGTCAAGTGTCGTTCGACGTACGAACGCCAGCCTCTTCGATCTTCGGTGCGTGCGCACGTGCGATCTCTCGTGCATGGAAGGATCGCTCTCCACTCACGTTGCCACGTGTGTGTGCATGTACGATTAGGTAAGTATGCGTATGCGAGTTAACAGATTAAGAACCGCAAAGAAATCTGTGAATTATACGCCTGGGATCGCACGTTTTTCGGCAAACTTGTACGTTCTAAAATCATCGTAACTTTGTTACTTATGAAGCAATTTTTGTGAAACTGTGTTTTTTAATCATTATAATAACTTTTTTACTTAGAAAAATAATTTGTACGAATTTTTTAGAAATTGTAAAATAGGATCCGGAACTAATCCGGATGGAAGGTCGTGACACGAGATAATACATCGGCAGACCAAAGATTTAACCATCAAGTTTAATACATTGAGTATTGATGTAAATACTTAAATACACAAAGTAGATGCAATGTATCGAAGTAGGTGACAGCTAAAACCAGCGTGTAGAAAACACGGGTTATTTCGTGATCCATTCATAGCAGACGGGACGTGCGACACGAGAAAACTCATGAGCGGTCCGTAACCCTTGCTAAAATGTAACCAAAATAGTTAGCACAATTTATTGTATTAAATTCTGCCGTGACTTCCGGAGCAAAACAAAAGAAACTCGCGTGGTAGTCAACGCGTTAATATATCGATTATACGATCTGATAAACAATCTCCATCGACTTGCTATAAAAGCAGGTAGTAAATTTATCTTCTTTCTATTCTTAGTGCAAGCTTTAAGGAGAGTAGAGTTCGATGAGCATTTATTTTAAACTTTTCGCTTTTAAAAATCGCGCTATTTATCGAATCGACCAATGTATTAATTTACAATCTGTCTTCGTGCTGGATAAATAAATGTCATGGTTTCTAAGATCGACGTGGCATTGCGCAACATCGACTCGTCTTTCACCTCTCGTGGATTAACGGTCTCAAAGTCGGAAAGAGCGTAGTAAATTGCGATAGTAATGGCGATACTACGAATCTCGGTGTTGCATTGGGAATCTCGCTACGTGCAGATGCGACTTATTTCTAAACAACCTTCGTTTGGTTTGCGCAGCGAGGCCAACAAATTCCGACGTAATTTCAACTGAACGAACTTGGCGATGGCAACGGCGGATGTAATAGCGATGCAGACAGCGAAATCGTTACAGCGGCAACAATAAGTTAGATTATATCGTGTCTTTTTATTAAACGTCGCGCGCCATGGCTTTCCGTTGGCATTTTGCGGAGAGTCGGAGAATGGAGTTCGTTAGTGGCCAAGGAAGAAAGAGAAACTCAAAACAAACGCGCTCGCACGTATAACATTACAAGCGGTATTATTATAATTGCGTTTAATTTAGTTTCGTTAGAAGGACGCGCGATGTGCCGTGACGTTACGGAAAGGGGAAAAAACGAGGGGTAAAGGAGGAGGAAGTGCAAACGAGAAGGAGAGATAGAAAAGCCACGTTAATCACCGCCATTTTTAGATCTCGCCTAATAAACTTGGAAATCTTCGACGATCGTCTCTTAATTTTAAACAAATTTTAACCCGTTGCAAGCATTTTTCTAACGTGCCACGAACTTCTCACGGCTAATTTAAAATGATTTCACGTACATATCGTTTCACGATCATAGTTTTGTCTCATATGATATTTTATAGAATGATCGTCTAGGCAATTATCATATTTTATCGTGGCAGATATCATGACTTATTATTTTGAAATTGTTTCTTTGAAAGTAAACGTTCATCCGTATTTTACACGAAGTACGTTTACGCTTACGTAACATATTATTTAAAAAAACGAATATTTCAAAGAAAAGTTTACATCGTCAAATTTGGCACAAAAAACACGAATTTCAGCGATTTACAGGAATCTTCTAACTCTAATGTTGTAATTTTCGAGACACTTGACAACTTGACAAATTTACTTTCGACTCGATGTCTTAGCTACGGATGTAGCGTCATGCGTAAAACGTCAGAGCGACGTTGCTCGTCTTGTCCGATTAAGGGGGGGAATGTAAAAGCGAGTAGGAAGCCGCGTTATTTTTCCCTCGACAAATTCTTGTCTCGGTCGGAGTTCGTCTTTAACTTCATAAATATGCATACGTACGGCTTACGCCGTGGATATCGATCCTCCCGTCCCAAAACGAGAGAACGTTTACCACGTCGTCTCGATGAATACGGAAGTTCTTCCACTTTTTAACGCTGTAGACGTACTTCCATGAAATTTTGAATGTAACCGCACCGTGGCCTCTCGCGAGACACGACGACGACTGCGATTCCTCCAAGATCTTCAAATCTACGTGTACGAGGCCGAGCACGAACTCGGCACCGAAAGCGTATCCCCGAATGTTTCCAGACTGTCTCGACGCTGCCTGCCTTCGTCGTTATTATCAGCATTATTAGATCTTCGCTTTAATCTTCGAGAACAAGACGGTATCGCCTACCGCGGTTGACGTTTGCTTTAACGACGCGAATTTCGGCTGGCTCCGATTACGCGGCCCCTGTACTACTACGTTTTCCAACAATTTCAAAGACTGACGATCGTCGTGCGTTTTCCGTCTCTCTCGTTTTTGAATCCCGTTCCCGTCTTATCGCAAGAGCGATCGTGTTGCTTTCTAAAACTACGATATATTTTGCTGGAGACGCAAAAATAAAAGTTAACGAGTCGTAAAAAAAAAAAGAGTCGATACTTTCTCATTAAATTTGTGTAAAACGAAAAGTCGTCGTTGTCGAATCCATTCTCTCTTAAACTTCGATTAAGCAAGTCGATCTTTGTACTTAATGATCGAAAGGATGAGATATTTCGCAAGAACGAAGCTTCCTTCTATAGACGCTGGGCTTAGGAGAATCCATCGTATCGGGAAGATACGATGACTAGTGTCGAAACCGTCTGGAATATTATTCCTGGCAATTAAACCTACTGGCAGCCACGTCCAACGATATCTCAGGCAAAGTTTCGACGATCGGTAGCGCGACGTTAACGCGCAATGGATAACTTCCTGTCAAAACTCGGAAAGTAATTTCTCTTGGAGGGGCTCTTACAAATGGAGAACGTTCGTTGTTCGCCAGCCACTTGAATCTCGTGGTGATCGAGATCGTCGTGGCTCGTAACAATAATTTACACTGGACTGATCGTCGGATTTCGTAGCAGTTGGAACGCGAGAGATTAAAGGATTAAATGTTCAACAATTACGTTCTCTCTCCTCTCCGTAACTCTTCGTACTCGAGCGCGCTTTATCCTTCTCCTTTCCTTCGTCATTTCGGTATCCTCTTTTTTCTTGTCGTCGTCGTGTCGAGATAGGAAACTCGAGCGATTAGAGGAAACCGAACGTACGAGAGCAAAGTCGTTCCCGTGCAGAACCGTCGTTTATTCGAATGACCACCGCTCGAGGGACGACGAGAAGCTCCCGGATTAGAGACGCAGCGCCGGTCCGATTTCGAAGTCCAATTTCCGTATTAACCCTTTGCGTTCGGCGATTCCATCTCTGCGGAGAGTGCGACGATTCGCGAGATGTCGAATTTACCACGTTTCGAGATCTTTTAGAAGCCTGTCCTGTACATTTCCTTGCCGTTCGTTTCCCATTTTTCTTTTTTTTTTTCAGAACGAATATTCGAAAATGTGCACGAGTATCTGGGATTAATTGATCGATTCGTGCGAAAATCGACGATGTCGCAAGACTTTGAAGGTAGGATTTCAAGGAGGACTCTAATCGCCACTTTAAACGGCGGAGATCGAAGAAGGTAAGGAAGCAACACGCTCATCGATGCGAGGAATTAACCGGAACCGCGTGCCGGCGACGGGGAGACCGATAACAGGGTCGAGTGCAAAATAATTATCGGTGGTCGACGAGCCGCGTTATTATTCGCGGAAATCCGGGGAAAGCTGCCACCCATGCGTTTTCAATTAAATTCACGAGCAAACGCGTAGTCGTTCAATGACGACGCTCGAAATGAATTTCTTCTTTCTTTGTAGTCAAAACAAAGGGCGCGCGAACGTCATCGGAGAGAAAGAAGGAAGGAGAGAGAGAAAAAGAGAGAGAGAGATAATGCGTGTCTGTGAAAGAGAGAAAGAGAAAGAGTGAGAGGGAGGAGTGCGGAAGGAAGAGCAAAAAATAATGGAGTATTTCCAATCTGTTCGCGATTTTCATTTACGCGGATAATATTCGAGGGATCGCGACCCGAATCCTCATCGATAGGAACGATACTAACATATGTTCCAATACCAATTTTATATTTTTCTTTTACCTTTTTCCTTTTTTTAATTCCTTTCTCCCAAATCCGCGTACGTTTAATCTGTAACGTTTCATCAATCCCCTCGCCCACGAAATACGTATCGAACGTGTACCTTCCCTTTATCCAGCAATTATCGCGAGAAACAAAAAAGTAACGTCAAAAAAAGAAAAATGAAGGAAAATCTCGCGCAATCACGACGACGACGACGACGACATTGTATCTAATTCGCGACGTTAGGTAGAGCTTATCCACGTAGCTCGACCTAACTCCAGAAAAGGGACGACTCATTAATTAGATCCGAGACAAAGGCGACTCCTTTGTCGTTCCTCCTCTCTCTCTCTCTCTCTCTCTCTGGAGCGCGCGCTCTTGGGCTGGCATCAATCTCTCCGTTGACGGTATCGCGTTTACCGAAGCAAAGTGTAGGTCGATCTCTGCGTTGCACCAGTTGCCAGTGGCACTGCCACTGCAAATAGCAATTATACACACCTAGCGAGATGGCCGAAAGCGCTGTAGGCGTATTGCTACGCAAGGGGACCGCTGTCCTGTTCCAGCTAATCAACATGTTTCCTCGTAAGTTCATTACCGAAGTGGCACTCGTGTCAATTGCACGATGCTCCGTTCAGGCCATTCGTCCGCTCGCCGGAACGCCGTTCCTTCGTCAAGATATCTGGCGCGCTCGAGAGACGACCGCCATTCGTTCAGGTTCGCCCTAGGTCCTAAACTCGCAGTCTCTCTCCTAAACGTCGCGCGTTAATTGGCGAAATGGACGAGATCGATGATCCCTTGAATTTTGCCACTTCCTCCGGCGAAGACTGGTGTCGAACGGACACGAAACAGTTGGACATCGCCTTCGAGAGGTTTGCCATTGATTCTCGATGTTTTCTCGAACGAAATGCAGCTCGGGATCGATCGCAAGGACGCGCGAAAAAGGCGAATTCGCTCTTAACGACTCCGTTCATGGAGATGCGCGTACGACCACGCGGATGCCACGGCAGTAAGCATTCGCGCGTCACGAATTTATTATACGTACGTGCGCGGAAGGAGTCCGAAACGAGTTCGGGCGCGGGTTATAATTATTCGTCTAATTATCCGTGCTGAGCTAGTTCGACGAGGACGCCTCGGAGAGGAGGGTGGCTTTACGTGACTCGGCATCGCGAGGAGGACATCGCTAATGAGGTGCCGTTGAATTACTTTACACGCTAATTCCGCGACGAAATCGCTCCCACCGTTGTCCGCCACGAGACGACGTAAGAACGAAGGAAGTACGACGCGTCGTACCGCCAAGAACTCGACTGTAAATCCAGTCGATCGGATGAAACTGAGGAAACGTAAAAACACGGTGAATTATTTTATCGCCGTTCTGCCGCGAGACTGCCCGAGAATCAAACATTTTTAAGATACGAGATAATATTACGAGAATGGGTGCTTCCCCGTGGAAAAAATACGATCCAAACACGAATAGGGAACTCTCGAAGTACCATCCAATCACTTTCGGACTCTTCCGGCAAAGAGCATATTCTTAAAGTTTTATGTCGTTACGTGAGATCCTCCTCCTCCCTCTCTCTCTTCTTTACTCTTCTTCCTTATCGAACGGAAGGAAGCTCCTATCTCGTCGAGTCGATTTATCTAACTTTCCTCGTTCGCTCTTGAGTCGCGTGCTCCCTTTAAAACAACCGTGGCAAATGACGTAGTATCTATGTAGAAGCGGCCTCAATAATACCTGCCTCGTCGAATCGCGTCGTTGTCTTTAAACGTTTACCAAGCACGAATCTAGAAACGTTGTCGTTCTACGCGGCGTCGTCTTACGAACGATAAAACGAACGACGACGACGACGACGACAAATCCGTTCCAGAGAGACGCAGAGACAAAGAAGAAGAAGAGAACAGACCAAGGACTGACAAAGAGAGAGAGAGAGAGAGAGAG
>JAITYT010000412.1:575338-595005 GCA_025433975.1 Liostenogaster flavolineata
TATAGTTGTATTTAACATTTAGCGAGTTAATGAAAGTAATATATCCTTCAACATTACTATCCTTCGATACGAATCAAAGAATCATCGAAGGAATGTAACGATAATAATAACTTCTTTGCAACTGACGTATTATGCGCTACCTGATCGTAATTGGACCAAATTTCGCTACGTTAATAAAAATAATATATTTATATGACACAGATAATAGACATTCAGAATTAAGAATCATGCAGCACTTTGTTAAAAGCATTATAAGATGTTTCCAAATCAAAGATAAGCTGCCTCACTTGAGTATCGGATAATTCATCCGATGCAGACATATTATTTAATGTTTGTAACCATTCTGCTACTTTTTCTTTACCATCGAAATCGCTTGGTATTATACTTAGACGATTCATAGTATCCATAAGATCTCTCAAATCGGGATGTAACTGGTCCATAGCTTTAATTTCTAGGCGCAACTTATCCATTAATGTGATAAATAGAGATACAATATCTGCTATACACTTCGATGTATTTCCTTTGTCATCCTTTATAGTAATGGGTCTATCTTCTTTGATCCTTTCAAGGGCAGCTGGACAATCTAATCTGAATGCTCTTGCGAATGCATCTATTGTAGGAAACTGGTCACTTTGAACCTATTCGATTGCATAATCACAAAAGAAACATATAATACTAATATTCGATCAAATATCAATCTGTCGTTATAACCTTAATGTAATAAATGTATCATCAAACTAATCATAATTTGTAAAATATAAATACCTGCTTAAAAGCAGCTCTATATTGAACCAATAGTTTACTACACGCAGCCGTATATTCCTTTGGTGTAACGCAGTCTCTGATGTAAGCTTTTTCTAAGTGTTGCAAAGTATTTACCACCGCATAGAGATCAGCTTGATTATCATGTTTCTCTCTTTCTCTGGCATTTTTGTACAACTTCACTTCTTCATAAAGTTCAGGACGATCTTGAGCTATGGACATTATTGTCTGAAATGGTTACATTTCATTATTTGGAAAACTCCGTTTGAGGTTAGGTAATAAAAAGAAAAATATAAACGCATAATAAATGAATTAACTTTCGTCGAGGTACATAACAAAAAATCTATAAATATTCACCGCATGAATACTTTTTAAACACACAAATACTTTTGTATTAAAAACCTGATGAAATAAGATTAATGACACATCAAATGTCAAACGCGCACGAACAATACAATGATAATTATAATAAATATTTACCACATACCTATGTCGTACCGCGTATCTTTTATCACTATTAAAACAATTGTAAAAATTGACAATAATTCTATTAAAACAAACAATGAGTTTATCGACAAATAAACTACACGAAATATGTCCACGATATTTCTCTACGCTGAAATAGAAACTATAGCTGCCATCTACCGGTTTACCTTCGGACCGCAATACATTATCTTATCCAATTATGTATTTTTACAGAATATATATTTCTATAATTCATAGAAATTTTACACTTGACAATGAAAATTTAACAATAACTCCGAATAATAATATTTTGAAATGCATAATAATAATATACATTAAACTTTATTATAAACTATATTGCAATAAATATAACAATTTCTTTATTATCCATGTTATTAAAAATAATAAATCGATTCCGCTGTACGTAACATTAGATAATATTTATACATGTAATTTATAAAATAATATTTGTCAATATTTACAATTTTTTTAATTTAAAAAATTTTTTTAATTTACAATATTTGTAAAAATAGTTATTAGGTACTTCCGCTAATCTATAGATCAATGACAATATATTTTTCATGATAAATATCAGTGGTACGATGTCTAAAACACTTAAATTAAACATTGTATTAAACAATATTTTTCACAGCCAAATAAATGTGCATTAGATTCTAAGAAATTATACTATGTATTATATCCAGAATTATATATATATTCCATCACGTCAAGTTTATCATTGGTAAATGTTCGTTCGCAAGATGGAAGTATTTTACCTGCTTCGATACAGGGACAATTATATTCCTTCAAAATCATTGTATTTTTTGTTATATTTATATCTGAATTAGAGAATTTTGTATCGTTCTTTACTATATCGATGTAAGTTACATTCAACAATGATTTCATAGAATCTAATACATCCCAAGGAGGATAAATTTTGACGATATTGTTTGAACTCAATTTTATCATACCCGTAATAGTAGGAACTATCATTATCGTAATAATTCTATTCGAAGTAGTTTCAGGCATCGATAGAGCATTCATTGTACGCTTCTCAGCAGATGTCACTTCATTTTCTAGTAGATTAAATGAATCTTCCAATACAATGCTTTCTAAAAAATGCCTATTGAAACGCGTTGAACACTTCTGTACATGTATTACAACATGTGGAACGTGAATATTTTCGATTTCAGCTTGTTTCATCCGATGACGCCACATACGAACGAACGAAACTTGCCGACTAATCAGAGATTGTAACTTCTCTGCCAAACTTCCTCTGCAAAATACACGATTATAACATATACATATACTTTTATATAATTTTAAAAATTATTTTAAAAAACTTACTTTTTTGGTTTACGTTTTTTTTTACCAGAATTCATTACATTTAAACACAAAGTTGGTTCTACTTCTATTTTAGGTGAAGGTGTTTCCAAACTAATAATAAAATTATTTTCGTTTGATTTACTACATGTAATTGCGTTACTTTCGGACGTTGCTTGTGATATTTTATCCGATAAATTTAGACTCGGAAACCTAGATAATGCCGGTTCCACTTCTAAAAAAAATGTTTCATCCGAATCTTTACTAGATTGTGTAGGTTCCTCCGACTTGATATTAGAAAGAGTGTAAGATATAGTTTGAGATGAAATACATGGTTTCTTAGCCGGAGGGATATCATCTTGAGTATGAATATCTTCTATGATGCTGTCTAAAGTAGTATCGCTGTCGTTTCTTATACTTGTAACATGCTGATGATATTCAGAATCACTTCCTTTACTAGATGCAATTTCAATTTTTGAGTTCTCGTTGTGTTTAGGACTATCTTCGATAATTATATTTGTTTCAGACAGAGGCGATAAATTAAAAGAATTTTTCTTTTCTTTTGAATTTGCATGGTCCGTGCAATGATAAATCTGAGATTTCTGTGCATAAATTTGATCTTTGCAAGAAGTAAAATTTTGGACGCTTTTGTCCGTACGAGTGTCTTTCTTTTTATTATCCAATATTAACGGTAATCTACTATCATCCGTGTACTCATTACGTACATTCTGTTCATCGTAGGATGAATTACTTTGTACGTCTTTAATATTATTTTTCTTACGTCTTCGTTTGTATGTAGTCAAAATAGGCGATCGCTGATTTTTGAAAAGTTTCCTGGACATAGGGCTACGCTGAGCATTTAATATAAACTCGCCATTACTTACGTTTCTACAATTTTGTTCTTCTTTATTGGTACAATCTTCGCTGTCACTGGATAAAAAATTATTAGAATTCTGAATATTCGATTCTGTTGCTATCGAACGAGTGCTAGATTTGAATAGTACTTTTCCTACATCATTATTCCGCAGAAATGATTTCCGTTTCTTCCTTTTAGTGCCTAAAATGGGAGAAACTTTCCCCTCTTTGCAAAAAGATTTATCTATTGTAGGGGAAAATTGAAACAATTCAATATTTTGTTTGTGTGTTTCAATCCATTTTCGAACAGAGTCTTTCTTATCGATACTTGGAATATCGGCCACATTTTTATCAATTATAAGTTTATTTCCATTTTGTAGGTTAAATTTATCGGTGATGTTTACATTTATAATAGACTCATCAAAGTTTAACCTCTTAACGTAATTCGATTTATCCTTGTGCGATGTGACTTGCGATTTATTTCTTGTTTGTTCGTCATTAAAATGTAACATTGTTCCACATCGATACTTGCAATAAAAATACGATATATATTCAATTAAAAGATCTATTTTACCTCATTACATCTCACTAAGTTTCATACACACTCGACCACCACTGATACACCTGATGACTGATGACGCCATATTGTAAACATCGAGGTTTCTCGTTGCTATGAAAATTCAAAAAACATAAGTCGCAAAAGATAAACCTATGCTAAACAAAACTTGACTTTAATTCCAAGGTGGTAATCAAGAATTACTATCTGGACAGAACATAACAATCCTATATATAATCAGCTCAACTGAGCTTCGATTGCGTTTTTTAAAAAGTACGCATATATAAAGTAGGGATCTCCTTTATCGAATCTCGATAAAGCAGAACTCTGCTTGACTGGTCATCGATAACGTCAATTCCGTTTGATTAATTACGATTCAAAAAAAGTAGTCAAATACAAGGAATTAGTTTCACTCGTAATTCTTCTTTGAAATATTTCTAACCCCGAATTGCACCTACCGCTCGGTTAGTAACAGAAACTAGTTCAACATTGTTTTTAAATTTAGAATCAATCTCGATAGTTTCCTCGGTAGACTATGATCAACACCAAAAGACAAAAAAAACAAGACATTCGCGATAAGAGCGAAAGAAAGAAAAACCTCGTTAGCAGGATGCCTAACGAAAACGCGAAGGAAAATCTCGCGCGATCGAAAGCGACGCCATCGGATCTTCCGCTCGTTAAATTGTACAACGCGATTTTCTGGAAGGGAGCGGATTATGCTAGGAATCTCTGCCTCTCCCTCGCTTCCCTCTTGCTTTCACTCCTCCTCCTGGTTAACATTCAGAGAATCGACGGGGTCGTGGGGTCAAGCGGCATCCTTATCACGGTAACGTGCGATCATCGGTCCTGTTACCTCTTAGTCGATAACGAATTTGCAAAATAATATACGGGCTTGGGTGAAGCGAAGGACAATTAAGAAAGAAACCAAGAGAAGGAAACTGACTTACGATTCTACGCGATACAAAGTACGAGTCGCAACTCTTCCAATCGATGTTCCAATCGATTTCGCGTTGGTATCGAGTTAATTCATTACGGAGGTTGAACTTATTAGATTATTGTTTAACTATTGGAACAACGATTGGTTGATCGACGAATGGCTCGATGACAATTATTAACTTTTAAGAACCAGAACCAGCGGACTTACTTCGAGTACGTCCCAAGTGACTTACAGTTTCTTTGGATTGTATAAAAAA
This sequence comes from Liostenogaster flavolineata, assembly GCA_025433975.1. NCBI lineage: Eukaryota > Metazoa > Arthropoda > Insecta > Hymenoptera > Vespidae > Liostenogaster > Liostenogaster flavolineata. Next base: position 580,493 of record JAITYT010000412.1, read on the forward strand.
GAGAGATCGCAGTGCAATTTAATCTACCAGGAAAATACGCAAACGACTAATATGCAATCCATCCAGTAGTTTGTCGTTCTTCGCGGATGTGGCATAAGGAAACGTCATAAGGGTCGATGAAAGGGTTAAGGAAAATCGCAGAATTCTCAAGAAGAGGCGCGAAGAGGCTTCCGTGGAACTTCGAGGCCGACGCACCTTTAATACGTCAACGTGATGAGCACTTAGCTGATCTACTAAAGATTCCATGATTCCTGAACCATCGAATCGACGTTAAATAGCAAACGCGAGAACCGCGAAGGGAAGTTTGTCTTACCAACCAAATTCTTGGATGGACGATCAAGAACATCGTCAAATGGTCCAACCGACTGTTCGGTCCCTAAAAATGTCAGTTATGCGTCGATGAGTAAAACATAGTACTGTTTTTTTTTTCGATAGAGTTCTATCGAACAGGAATCGTCGCTAAGCAATATTTTAAAGCTGAAACAAAAAACGTTTGAATTTCGAAAAGATCGAGATTACGAGCCAGGAATAAGGCGTCAGAATGGTCGAAGACATTCACTCCGTTTCTTTTGATAACAGGGACAATGCCACTATCGTCCGTCGCCTTACGATCCTATTCAATGTTATTTTCCCTCTACGAAATACGTTCCATCCCGATCGCCACTCTTTCGAGTGCTTTTTTTCTTAAACGAAGCGAGGGAGAGTTGGACGCGATCGAACGACGTCGGAGCGTCGATTTACCTTTCGTTCGGCATCTCGACGTCGATCGATGCTCCCCTTCGCGCCGTGCGTGGATGGAAACGTCGTCGTTCGTCTCGATCGGCGGTTGGTTACTGGTCCCCGATGCACGGGGACGACGATGCAAAATGCGAAAAAAAATAAAGAGAGCGAGAGAGAGAGAGAGAGAGAGAGAAAAGAAGGGTTCGCCCGGCACCGGTGTGGAAATCTAAATCGGCGAGAGTGCTCCGCGCTCGGCTTGCCGCACAATTACCGGGCGGCGAGTGTCGAGGAACCCCCTTTTATATTAATAGTCGAGATAGTGGACTGTGTTGTGCGATGAGGGCCACCTCGTAAGAGGAAAGGAGAGGGGCATAGTCCCGCGGGGGAAGGGAGAGGGCAGGCAAGGGAAACGGGTGCCCGATGTCGCAGAGAGAAGAAGTGAGAACGAGAGAGAGAGAAAGATTAAGAGAGAACGCCGCAAGGGGAAGAGGGAAAGAGCACAACACACGTAGGAACGGTCGTACGCACACGTAGAAAGGGAGAGAGACGGAAAGATGGAAAGAGAAAGAGAGAGAGGGAGGGGAGAGTCGGCTCTATAGGAAGGACGAGGCGAGGGGAGAGAAGGGAGGGAGGCCCGTATCAAGAATCACATCGGAGAGAGAAAAAGAGAGGTCGAGGTGGAGGGAGACCAGGACGAGAGAGTAAGGCGAGAGGGTCCAAGGGGGGCCTCGAAATGATAGATAGGAGGACGGGATACCGCGGACCCCTTGCAACACGGTTGCTTTAGTTTCAGTTCGCGATGGAAGCTACTTGCTCCTTCTAGCAGGTTGCGGTGTGAATGAAAGACTCGGAGGAGAGAACCAGAACGAAAGAAAAAGACAGAGAGAGAGAGAGAGAGAGAGGAAGATAGGGAAAAACAAGAGAAGAAAAACGAAGGGAGAGGCGAATGAATAAGAAGATCGAAAGGACGATCGAAAAAGGGAGCAGCACAGGAGGGAGCGCGGAAGATAGGCTCGAATCGAGCGTCCGGAAAAGAGAAGTCGCTCGAAGGGAAAGAAGATCGACGAGGAAGAAGGGAAAAAAGATCGATCGTCGTTTGGGATCGACCAACGGCCTCCCAAAAGCGACGTTCTTTCTCGTCTTTTCGTTCGATGGTGCGCGTACGCCATCGACGAGACCCTATGATCTTTACCGGACCTTGATGGTGTACTCAAGAGCGACGTATCGTCGAAAGAGAGCCGGTAGACGAGAAGGTGTGCGAGATCGATCGACGTCCGCGATCCATCCATCCATCCATCCATCCATCGTGGACCGCTACTACTAGAGAGACCGAAAGAGCGAGAGGGACACAGACCGAGAGAAGGACGAAGAGAGAGAGCGAGAGAGAGGTAGACGAGGTGAGAGAGCGATGTAAGCGGAGTAGCATAACGTCGTCACCGGTGGTGTACAACGCACGGAGGTGGCCGGATACAGGACGGTGCAGTGATTCGATTGATTCGCTGAAGAGTAGTGTGTCGTGGCTTCCATCGAACTTCCGAGTGCCACGTTGAATCCGTGGGTGTGCACCGGTACTCCATCTCCTATTCGTCTACGAGAGACCGAGAGAGAGAGAAAGAGAGTCCGTTGGTTCTGCGTAAAAGACGAACGAGAAAAATAGCATCGCGCTTCTGCGTCCCGCATCGACGCGAACGACGACGACAACATCAACGTCAACATCAACACTAACGGGTGGTAACGATAGCAGGAGGCGACAGTGATGGTGACGATGACGCGGTGACGATGGTGACGATGGTGACGCTAGTGGTGGCGAGCAACGAAGAGGGTTGACGCAGAAAAATCCCTCCTTCGAGCCTACGTCCGACGCGGTTCTCCTGTTTTATCGAAGCCGCGAAACTCGCGGGGACGAAGATTCGCGCAGAGTCGTTCTTCGTTCGTGTCCGTCTTCCGTCGTCCTTCGATCGTCTTTACCTTGGAGGCCGCTCGGGCCTACGAGGCAGGAGATTTCGTGATCGATTCTTATTTCGAACGCACTGCATCCGTCATCCCGATGGCTTCCGTGAAATTTCGCGGCGAGGAAGCGCGAAGGACGAGTAAACGAGAAGAAGAGGACCACCAAGGGACATCCTCGAGGAAATAAGCACCGGCCGACGCTTCTCGATCCGTCCTTCGCGAAGAGAGCAGATCGATTTTTGTAAGAATTCTCCGCGAATATTCTCCGCGAATATTCTCCGCGAATATTCTCCGCTTCCCCTGAGATATAAGAGCGCCGTTGGAGTCAATAAAAGACACGAAGCGAACAATTACGACGTCTCGTACCGATAACGTTTAAAGTTTTACTATCGGTCGATCGATTCTATCGACGATTAATTCGTGAGAATAGAAATTTCGTGCTGGAGGAAAGAACGAAGTAGATTCGGTCGAGTTTTATCCATTTCTTTTCTTTCTATTCTTCTAAGGAGGATACGATCGTATTGCACGTTCCATCTTACGTCGACTATTTACGACTCGAGGGAGAATGGATGTTCTTTGCTCGGCGTAAGAAGGGACATATAGGTTGTCCCATAATTGGTGGTACAACCGATTGGGCAGGGTTACCTTCTCGACTCCTCTCTAAACACGTAGACGGAACTAAAAGTAGACGGGGTTGTTACAACCTCGCTGTCCAGTTTCTAATCGATAGTCGACGTTCAATGTCGTGGATACGATAATAGTAAATCGACCTAGAAGCCACGATGCCACTCGTGGAGGAACGACTCCCATTGCGCTCGAAATCGATTTAGGCGCGTGTCAAAAAATAGAAAGATTGAGAGAGAGAGAGAGAGAGAGAGAGAGAGAGAGATTCGATGGCGTTCTCGAATCGATTCGATCGCGAACACGGACGAAACTTCATCGAAAGCATCGCGCGGTGGCAAGAACTTTGATCAAAGTTATGAATCCAAGGACAACAAATCGGCGCTGATTAAATCGAGGCGAGTCATTGGTCGTTTAAACTTCAAAGAGACACGCTACTTCGTAAACGAGCCGTTCGCTCTGGCACGGTTCCACGACTCTCCTTGCCAAATCGACGTGCAACGACGCGCTTCCGTACTCTCGCCTCTCGTCGTATTTACGCTCGAATCTCCTATGATCGCGAACGAATACGTCAACGCGATCGTTCCTTCGTTCTCTTTCCTCATCTTCCTTCCGTTCGCGAAGAAAAAGGCGAGAAAATCTTCCTGCAAGTTCCGTCCATAATGACGCGGCATCGAAGTGCAACTGACTTCCTATGACGTCGTAATTCACGTCATTATTGCGTCCATTATTCGACATCGTCATTATTATTAATCAGTTAAGCGTGGAATTTAGTTATAAAAACCCCACCACGGTGTGCCGACTTTTAGCATTTATTTTTATTATTTTCTATTTATTTTTTATACTTTTATTATTTATGATTTATTAAAAGCAAGCATTTTATATCTTTCACGACGAGTATACGCGTCAAGCACACTTAACTGATTAATACGAACGACATTATATCACGCTTTGTCCGTTCGTAGCCTTGATTATTTCGAATAAGAAATATCCACGCGATCGTCTATCTTGTGCACGCACACGTGCTTGCGTTTGCGACCAGTCGCAGCGAACGAAAACTGCGTTTCTTCCTATTCGATGCTAGGAACCTTCCGCTTTAACGATGCAGCGTCTTCCGCGCTGCACCACTGCGTACTTGGATGAACGTCGATTCGGTCCGTTTTGTCACGCGTGTTCCTTTATCTTTCCCTCGTTTCCTCCTATTTTCGATCGTTAGTCCGACGAAACCTTCGAATTTCCAAATCGAAGGGTTAAGTCCTTCCTAAAGCAGGCATTCGTAAGGTGAACGTTTATTCTCCGTCGACGCGATCGCAATTCGGATATGTACTCTTCGTATACTTGATCGTACCGTAAGCGATCGAAGGATCCCTTACGAAACGGACGTTGATTTTTAGAAAAACATTGTTGATTTATCGAAGGAAATAATATACAACATGTATCAATAAAATAGTCAAACATATAATTCCATTTTTATAAGCGATATAAAGAATTAAAGTAAATTTTGGAAAAGATCGTTTAACCACGCTTGGTACGTTTAGTGTTAACAAGAATTACATGTAGAGAAGCGCGTACGAAATCGCGTAAACGTAGAAAAAATCGAAAAGTCGTCGAGTAGAACGTCAAAGAAACGAACGATTCGGCCGCGAGATGGTAAACGGAGCCGTGCAAAGCGGGAATGACATTGTTTGCATTCGTGACATCGCTGGAAATCTCGACGAAAAATGAAAGACGCGAGAGAGCGCACGTTCGATCCTTTTTCTTTGATACAATATTTATAATTGCTTAAATATTTTATTGCTGTAAATATAATAAATTTAAAACAGGTATGCAATGAAGTTGCACGCTCGATTCTCAGTCAGCGTCGGCGCGTATCTTTGAAGCCGAGAAGCGCGAAGCAGCGCCTTCACCGTCGGATCTTCGCGGATTCGACGTGACTTTCGACTCGCGACACCTACGTTAGCTTGTATTTTTCCCTTCCTCGTCCGCGTGAAATCTATTCAAACACTCGAATTTAAGAGGTAATAATCGCGAAATAAGGCCATGGCTGCTCGATGCAAAACTGGAGCGAGTTTGTTTCGTCGAGTGACGAGTAGGTAAAAGAAATTCTTTCGAGAGAAAGGAATCGTAAAGTACTCTAAAGGAGAAACGAGGAAGGGAATAATCGCAAAGGATCAATCGCATTTAAGATAAGTGAGAGAAAAATAGCGAATAAAGTCCGAATCGACTTGCTATCTTTAGTATCGTGGTAACGTCGTATCGCTGTTGTGTAACGTGCGACGAAGTCGATTGTTGTTTACCTTTACTGAAACGCGACGATGGAAGATCTGCCTATCGAAATGCCTTTCCCTCCACGCAAGAGAACGATGAGGGAAGCGCGAAACCAGCTACGCGCCATACCGACGATACCGACGATATCGTGACGATCTTAATTTAAACCGAAGCGACGGAAATTTTCTCGCTCGTCGATTCGTTCGATCTCGCGAAGAAAATAACCTTCTCTCGTTCGTTCGTCCAATCGAAAGCAAGCGCTCGTGACGACTTTACTGCGACTAACGGCGCGAGAGACTTCCATTTCCTCCGAGAATCGCGAGAAATTTTATAATTTCGTTCGTCCATCGACTCGCCGATAACTCGTCGATTGCACTCGAATTTTTACAACCTAGGTACCTTCTTCCCTCTCAGTCTTACTTACGTACTTGACGAGAGATCTTCTCTCCTTCGACAGCATCCGAACGAAATAGAACGAAAAAAGAAGACGCACGTACGACGAAACGTCTAAATCGTAAGCGGCGATGTCGTGACGTGCCTCCTTTAAAATCTTTTCCTCTCTCCCTCTCGATCTCTCCCTCTCCCTTTCTCTCTCCTTTTCTCTCTCCCTCTTTTTTTCCAGCGTCCATTCATCTCTATCGCGCCGCCTCGTGACGCGTCGCTCGTTAGTCGTCTCGCGTTAAGTCCGCTGTTTCTCAAGTCTCAGTGGGTCGCTGCTGTCTTTCGCTTCTGGCCGCGTTTTTGCTGCGTTTCCGCGAGCACGCGCGAAATCGACGACCGATCGGTCCCTCGCGTTCCGTCGCGAAAATCCGCTCGATTGCCATCGAATTGGAGAAATTCTCGAGCGACAAGCGCGAGGCTCGTCGCTCGCGTCCATCGATCGACACTCCCGGCAAAACCGCGACCGCGACTTTCAACCGTTCGAAGCGACTGATTTTTCATGGAAAAACGATCGAAGTGATGCTTCTCGATACGCACTTGGGATATCGTCGCTGCATCGACGTCGCGTCCATTGCGTTTTGCCGCGTCTACGAGCGGAGAACTCGTTTCCGTCGCGAGTTTCGTCGCTGGATCGTTCTTTCGAAACGTCCCGATGTCGAACGACGCATCGCTGCGCGAATGAATCTCGACTAGAAGCGTGGAAACGATCGACAACGGGACGATTTAAAAGAAAAAAACCACGAGTCGAAGGGAACGCAATTACACGGTAATGAAATCGGAAAATTCCACGAAAATGAGATAATCGAAGAAGTACGCGTAATTTCAATGCATGGATTTTTAAAATTCAAAAAATTCAAACGAATCTCCATCGAAACGCGCTCCTCGAAATTTGCGCTAATAACAAGAACGATGTAAATTTATCTCCCTTGCTTTTATAGCGAGTTGATCGAGATAGTTTATCCCCTCCCCCTCCGACTTTTCATTCGTGCAATCGAAGAACTTATTAATTTAAAACAATTCGCTCGCTTCTTACTTTCAATCGCATTTGTCACTCTTTCGATTACCTTGTGGATCCTTCGTGTAGAACGAAGGTATCGAGGTAAATTCGCTCGAGACGGTCGTAATTGTTCGTCGTTGTAGAGGAACTATCGAAGTTATCGATGTCGACTCGTCGATCGAATTGGATTCTCGATCTTTACGAGATCGAAGGTGGCCGAGGCACCGGCGTGCGCGACGGTCGACTGCGTCGTAAACACGCTCACGCGCGACGACGCGACGACGAGGACGGAAACGTAGGTAAAGTAGGTAGAAACTGCAACGGAGAATCCGTGCCGCGTATCTTATGCATTTGGCGCATCAGCGGCGACGAATTAAGAGAAGAGTCGCGACGTGGGATGCCAGAATCTCGTAGGAACGAACGAACGAGTTCAATGACGCCGTTGCTAAATTTTGTTCCTCGATATCGCCATTGTGACGCGTCTTTCTTCCGTCGTCCCTTCGTCCCTCTATCGCGCGTGTTATCGTCGTTCGAATTTCCTCGATCGCGAGTAAATTTTATTGTTATCCTTTTAAATCGTCGTATCTTTTTCTTCCTTTGAAAGATCGACGAAAAAAAGAAACGTCTCTTTCGTTTCGTCGAAGGGAGAAAATACGCGTCGATCGTTAGAATCTCGGGCGTTTCGCTGGAGAATCTGTAAGGATCGATATTGATCGAAGGATCGAAGATCGTCGTGTAAAACGTTCTCGGGTAAAACTAGTTACGTTCGATGCAATGGCACGGCGACGGACGATTGTCGCGTTATTGGCATTAATATGTGCGTGAAAATGTAGAGATCGTCGCGATGCGATATCCGACGCACAATTTTAGAAACACGAACGATCGCGTGATCCAGCTTTGCGATCGATGCGCTCGATAGAATTCATTGAACGCCATCCACTGATTCTACTGCGACGGTACAATGTCACTACGTGCGCTTTCTCGATCTATCTTTTTTTTTTTATTACTTTCAATGAGTTCGCAAAAAGCGCTCGACTTCGATCGACGCATCACGCAATCATTTTTTATTTTGTTCGTAAAACTAGTCTTAATGTCGCGAAGAAACGATTGATTTCTGAAATAATAAGTTAAATTCTTACTTTTTCTTAGCTTTTCTTTTACGTAGAGCAAAGAATTGTTGGGCTTTGATTACACGACGATTTAAAAATTACGATGTAAAACTAACGATCTATCGATTCCCGTTTCGTTTGCGTTTCGTTGATCGTTTTGAAACGGCTCCATTTCCCGTTCAATGCGAAAAGAGAATTCAACCGCGCGCTCGAATACGTTCCTCGCGTTCGTCTCTTCTAGACGTGTGCGTCGATTTCACGGAAATCAATTGGCTAGTTCTCGTGCGTGACGATACGAACGATCCTTGTTTCAATACAGTCGTGATATCGTCGATTTTTTCTTGCATTAAGACGAATATAACGTCTTCGTTGATGAACGAAGATTTACGAGGCGAGAAATTCGTCCTTTGAAACGCGACGAACCGTAACGAGTTACACTTTATTATTCTCAAGAGCAAAAACTTCGAACAGTTGGCAATTAGGAACGAAAGATAAATATTTGAAAACGTCGAGAACCTTGATGCAATTCGATATACGCGATTCCGTCCTAGTCTCGGTTTTACATGGCGCAAAAAGAGTGGCATTGTTCGAGAATGTTCCGACTTTAGATCGATTAAAAGGCGTTGCTACTTGAACGTTATCCCACGAATTGAGTTCAAGCGCGAAACCTTCGTCAGACACGCGTCAAGGAACTTTATGCGGAAGGACGCACAATATTCTGCTTAATATAGGCTATTTACGTATGTGACTCCAGAGTTATTTTTATATGTTATTATTTAATAGCTTTGAACCTTCAAAGTCGAACGTCAGTCGCTGAGATATAAACAGCTCCTATCGCGTCACGAGAATCCAATACGAAATGCCAAATGCCTATATTCAAATACCGTAAATATAAATAACGTACGTACACCTTTCAATTCTAAAAGCGTCATTTTCTTCGATCTATCTACTAAGCTACAACTTGAGAAACAACGTCGATGAAGAGACACCTAAAATGTTTTGCAAAGTAAAAGCCGACGATTCCACGATTAAAAGTTCGAGATAGCACGAAAAGAAAATGTCCGCTTCACCCTATCCATTATAGAGAACGCACATAACCTAAAATAAACTCCGACTTAGAATCCAAACTCGCTGAAAAAATGTCGATTCCATCGAGCTAAAATACGTAGAATCGATTCGAAATCGTTCGTCTCTGTTTTCAGACGGAAGCGTACAGGAAGAGAAGCGATAAAAGAGGAGAGCCGAGGGTGGAAAAACGGTGGAGTGGCTGAAGGAAGAGCGCGACCAGGACAACGAATACAGTAAGGATAAAACGGAGAGAGACGCGAGGCAGCAGCGCTTTTCCATCCTGATATCCGGACCTGGGGAAGTCCTCGTCGAAGAAAGGCGCCGAGGATGCTCGGCAGGATCGAGCTCAACTCCGGTAATGGTTGATCATCGTGTACGCGATGCACGCGACGTCGCAACGAAGTCACTCGTCACGTCGACGAGAGCCGAGATTCGTAGAGTCGTCGTCGTTGCGGTGGTGAAGGACGATCGAAGGTTTTGCCCGAGGAACGAGAGCGATCGCGAGGGTTGCAGGCGCAAAGAACGCGACCCGGTCGAACGTTTCCTTAACCGCCTCGACGGTAGCAAGGACGAACGTGGGACACGCGAAAACGGATCACCGTTAGGCCGTGACGTCAGTGGTGGTAGTGGTGGTGGTAGTGGTAGTGGTGGTGGTGGTGGTGGTGGTGGTGGTGGTGGTGGTGGTAGTGGTGCGGTTGCCATTTTGGTTGTTCTGGTGAATATTAAGACGAAGTGCGGGCGGATAGTGTCGAGATACTGAAGACGACGCAGCCGGTGCACCGCGAGTGAAATTCGACATTGGTAACATCGAGAGACCTAAACTCATCCGACTGGGGATGTTAATCGGGTTTCAAGACTCGATGAGCGAAATCTAGCAAACAGGAAGGAATGAGCGTCCTAGAGAGCATCGCGCGAAAGTTCACCATTGACTCGACTAACTGTGAGTGTGGAACGCGACTAGGTCGGTTGGGGATGCGTTTTTCGTGACGTCGCTGAGAACGGAGTTTGGTGAGCGAGAAGTAGGGAAAGAAAAGAAGAAAGCGATAAAGAATTACCTTCGTTTGCCCTTAAATATGCCGACATCGTCAACGACCAAACGTCCTAAAGGCGAGAGGCTCTAAATCACGATGATGGTCGAACGATACGTCAGACAGATACTTCGACTCTGTTGAAGACTCGGGAGTCGCTGGGGGTTGGTAAGTAGTTAGCTAGGTACTCGGTTGAGCTCTCTTCGAGGCCCGGGTCGAGAAGGGCACGATCAACATCGAACCTTGTCCAGTTTGCGAAGAACCTTGCTAGGCAGGCTGCTAAGGGATATCGCGGAGAAGAAGGAAAGTATTCGGTAGGTGCGAGGAGATCGTTCTTCCGCGGACGTGGCTTCGATTTAGAAGAGCGACGTGGAAGGAGGCGACACGCGAGGAAACGAGGGAGGAGCCCAATTCGGCGTGATCGTGAACGAGGATGAGCGACGGCGGTCATGCCGTATAATTCGAAGGTGCACCGCCGTATCGTCGCATACCGCACGATCATCCTCGTCGTCGGCTTGTTCAAGCGGAGCTCCAGGCCCGCCCAGGAAAGATGAGCTCGATCGACTTCGACGAGGTGCTGCTACACGTGGGAGAGAAGGGCCGATATCAGAACATCATGTACTACCTTCTCTGCATACCGGCCACCCTACCTGCTGCCTTCCTGGCCTTCTCGCAGGTGAGATTAGCGCCTTGAGATTTCCTTTTGGTCCTCTTGGAAACTCGACCGTCGCTACGCTTTGTTAATAGCTGTTGTAATCGATCCTGTTGTTTTCCACTCTCGTTTCTGTGGGAGGGAAAATGACTATCGCGAAAAAGACTATTATTGTTTCGTTCTTGTCACGCGGACGGGGTAATTCAAGACAACGAAAATAGTAAATGTAGGAAAATCGTCGTTCTTGCTGTCGCTTTTTATGGTTGATTAGGACGCGTATCAAGCTTACTACGCATGTGCCATATAAGTGTATGGGTGTTGTTATGCGTATCGGGCAACGCCTCGGCGTTTTGACGCGACGATACGATCGTAAGCTGTAAACTATTTAATATATTAGAGTTTCTCAAGCAATCGTCAGCAGAAAAGCAGTTATCTCGACTCTTTTACAATCTTCCAAGTTTTCTACCAGTACCGCCCAGAAATACACCGTGATGTACATGTCTCGTTAAAGAAGTTTACCGAAATGAACATGTTCTTCGTACAAATGAAACTATATGTATAGTTTCTATATATACGCTATATAAATATAGTGTAATAAAAAAAAAATATATATATATATATTGTATATACTCTTACACAAGGAACAAGAAAAAATATTTTTCGTAAATAAAAGTTCGTAGTTAATATTAAAATTACACGCGTGGTATTTGCTTTGCGTTTGAATTCAATCTGAAAGTTAATAAAGTTTAAAGAATTACGATGGCACTAATGGCATTCTTTTATGATATTATAATGTCGCTCGTATCTGCGCGTAAAGTAATACGACGTATTTTCTTAACCAATCGAAAGTTCCACGGATGATATTGTCGTCTGTTCGGTATAATTTTTCGATAAGTATGAATAGACACGTTTAAATCAAACGTCTTCGTTCCATATCTATCAATTATAAAGCGTGTTCTTCGAATGCAAAACTTGGAAGCGTTTGATGAAAGAATTTAATGCTCTGCTTTTCATCTTATCGTGCAAGAGGTTCGTCTGCAAACGATAATTCTCTGTATAAATTTGCATAACAGTATCTACGTTCTTAATAAATACGATAAAAGAACGAAACGATTATCGCTGAACGTAAAAAGATGCGCAACATACTTCTGTAAATAGTACGCTTCCTTCATTAAGATTCCTTGGATGAAAATTTACTCGAGAGGAAAGATTTTCGCACAACGTAAAATTAAATATGACACTTCTCATTTTCTCGATGTTGAAATCCTAAAAGTTTCGAAAAATTTGACTCGATACCTTAAAAAAAATCTCATCCAACTTCTTAAGTCGAGAAATCCTTTGCTATCTTTTCATCGCAATTAAAGAATGCATTCTATACTTACGAAAATTTCTCATACGTGGATACGCATACGATATATATCTACATCGTGTGTTAGCATCGTGTGTGTCACTATAGAATTATGAATTCGTTGAAACGTGCTTAAGCAAATAGTACTTTTTTAAACATTTGCATGAACATTCAACCGTGACTCTCAAAGATATTCAAAGTTAAATTAACACGAAGGAACGTGATGCATCATCGTTTGCATTGTCGGTACTACCGTGTTTGTTAATTCTACTGGACGTTGAAAAAGCCGAGAACAGTATCTTCGTAGAGTATTTGTCGTTTCTTGAGATTACTATTCGTCCGATGTGTCAAAACATACCGACTTTTTACAGTAAGCCTCTTTTACATTGCCTCGAGTTACTCGAACCACGAGGCATCGATTCTTCTCCGTTTTTCATGGTAACGAGTCGATCTGTCTCGTAAAGGTAACGCAAGCTTTTCGACTGACGATTGGAAGAATTTTGTCAAAGGACAAAAACCGGATCAGAGTTTTTTCATTGAACTCAGGTGTTCGTGAGCGCATCGCCGGAACACTGGTGCAGAATACCAGAGCTGGAGAACTTCACGGGTCTGATGACTTTGGAGGAACGGAAGGCCCTCAGTCTGCCCTATTCCGTAAAACCGGACGGCAGGAAGGTCTATTCGAGGTGTTACATGTACGACGTGAATTACACGGAGATCATCGAATCGTGGTTACAGCGCGACATTCACCAAAACACGACGAACGTCACGTCCAACACCTCGTCGTCGTCATCTTCGCTGACATCGTCGTCGTCTTCATCGTCGTCGTCGTCGTCGTCGTCGTCGTCGTCACAGTCATCGTCGTTGATAACGTCTTCATCCTCGTCTTTGTTGTCGCCATTATCTTTGTCGTCGTCGTCGTCGTCGTCGTCGTCGTCATCGTCGTCATCGTTTCGTTCGACGAGTGGTCTGTCACAGCCTCCCGTTAGCAACCCCGACTGGCCAACCACCAAATGCCAATACGGATGGATCTACGACACGAGGGACTACGACAGCACTCTCGTGACAGAGGTAAACTCGACTTTCTCTCTTTCACTAGCTAGATCGTTATTAGCGAGCATCTTCTTTCTTTCTCTAGTAGTTAAATTCTCGTAGCGCTTGACCCAAAGATTCTTCGTTAAAGAATGACGATGCGAGAAGAGAAGGTTACTCGGGCTTGATCAAGAGCGACGACCGTTCCAAATCCCTCGGTATAACGAACAATTGTCTTGATCGTGGAACGAACATCGTTTTCAACGAGACAAGGAACGTTCTTCTTATTTTTCGATATTTCAATTAAAAAAGGTCAACTTGATCTTTGCAATTCGAGCTACGCAATTTCGCGGGTCTGGCCGGATGTAAAGTGACACCATAACGACACGAGTAATCGTCCTTAGCTAGCAAAGAATGATTCAAACTAGAATTATCACTAATACGTAGCGTTCGACGAAAATATACGTCACCTTGATTATTCGTTAATCCACCCGTGCAATTTGGTCATGCTTGCGCTTCGACGCTCTTGGTCGTGCCTCCACGAGGCAACGTCATCGATCTCCGCCATTATCGTTGAATATTCCATAAGGAGTAATCGCGGCGTCTTTCTCGCGAATCCCGTAATTGGTGAAGCGTGCCAAGTACGCCGGAGCCTGAACGAAGCCACGGAGCACCACGAGGGTTAAATACTCACCCAGTTTGAGATGGCGCGAGCGACCTCGAAAGAAATGCGGCGATCCCGTGCGAACTGGACGTTCCCGTTTGCGTGTTACGGTCGATATGTGCGACACCTACGATCTTAGACGATTTGCATAATGTTTTTACGCCTCGACGATCGCCATTGAAAAATTTCTTCGCGTCGCGAGGCGTCGCATTTCACGACCTACTTCGCCTTGGCCTTTGACGCATCCTCGTGTCCCGTGAATTCTGCCTCCATCGACGATATCCGTTCGTAGAATCGCCTAGGAGCCTACGCGATTCGTCATTTTTCGCAGATAACTACCCTTCCGCGAATTCGTCCTACGGTTCGCCAATCGTCGACGTAACGCGCGCGCACCTACGCGCGTCCATCTGTCGAACGACTAACATCGTCCAGTGGACAAACGATAAATGATAACAGTGACGAGATGTTTACGACTTTCCCCGTGTCCTTTGACACCGACGTAATTCGTTTGGATTTTGAACGCGATCATCTCGTTGTTATTATTTAAATGGAGAGCGTGGAAAACTATCGAAGATACGACGATGGAAAATGGCGTTCTGCTATATATATATATAT
>JAITYT010000412.1:606534-621377 GCA_025433975.1 Liostenogaster flavolineata
GGTATGATAAAAAATGCCCTTCTTCTACGGACCAGAAAGTGCCATGTTAAACCTTTAATCTCGACGATGACGATGTAGAGACGATACTATAAGTCGGAGCCAAAGTGCACATCCGGATTGATATTAATCACACGATAAGGAGACAAGTAAGCCGAATGACTTTTCATATCGAAAGATGTATGAATCGAACCTAGGAGATTAAGTTCGTGAGATGCCATCGTGCCTTCTTCGATCGTTCCTCTCTTAGAGAAAGGACGTCGAACGACAATAGTGACTTCGTGCGAAATCCAATTTTCATAGATCGAAACGCTGTGCGCAAAATTTGTTACGAATGCGGCAAGGAACTTACACGATTGTCGCTCTAAAAGATTTTTTCAGAATATTCGCGAATTTTGCAAAGAATCGAATTTATTCGACGTTCGAATCGCTGCCTCGTTGAATAATTGGTTTGACGCATCGAGTCACTTGGAAACTTAAATGTATTTTTTACATAAGGTGAGAACGGGAGAAAGGATTTTCCATAGACAGACAAGTAGATAGATAGACATTAAGATGAAAGTAAAGCTTCGAACGTACGGACCGAAGGTCGATCGTTCTGATAGGAATTTGATCAAAGATTTAAGGAATTCATCGACGTTCAGTACAAAAGAAAGACTTTCGATCGTTCATACTTCAAGTGCCGAACTACGTAAAAAAGTAAAGAAGTATACGATAGACCATATTTAGGATTAAATTTGATAAACGAAAGATTTTACTACAATTAATAAATTTAATACATACGATATACGACGTAACCGAGTGTAAATTACTTTGTCGCTGTGATAAGACGCTATTTAAAATATATTAGATGAAAGATACGACACAAACTGTGGCCTTAGAAACGACGAGGATATTTCTTTATCGACTCAAGCGCCTAAAATTTAAGCAATCGAAGAATCGCTTTATTTATTATAATCGAAAGGACGAATTTACCTCTAAGAGTTCAATCGTATTCAACGATTAACTTTTACGTAGGTTTTTCTGTATTGTCGTTTAAGTATGCCGTCGTTATACCGAAAAAAAAGGAAGATATTAATTATTTCGAATCGTCGGCGAACGAATTCATTTCCATCTTATTAATTTAACGTTATCGATTATCAATACTCGTATAAAATGCAATAACGCTAAATACGTCCTGCGTTGTAAAATTGTATATACGTATACATACACATACATACACGCATACATTTATATATAAATAGATAGCATGTAATTGTACAGCGTACAAGGCGGATATTATCGACTGTATAACTTTTTATAAACCGTATAAAATTTTAACTAGAAGTAAAGCTAAGAGAGATTGCCATAAAAAAAAAACAAAGAAAAGAAGGAACCTATATTTTTTCATTACCGATCAAACCGACGAAATCCAAAAGAAATGGGGGGAACTCGATTTGGGCTTACCGTCGCTAAGGGATTCGAGCAGTCGTTTGTTTCTGTTTGTTCGAACGCTGGACATTTTCACGATATCGCATCATCCTTGAGTTTCCTACCCGATCGAACATCTCCGCGGCCACCGAGAAAAGGACGTCGGCGAACACCGTGATCTTCCCTGGCCTTCTACCGAAGATCCACACAATCCTGAAAGATGCGTGAGATCGTTCATATACAGGCAGGCCAATGCGGTAATCAAATTGGTGCCAAGGTCAGTCAAACGAAGACGCGTTACTTCCGAAAGATTGATGAATGTCGTTGTCGAAATAGTTTCAAAGATCGCAACGAATAGCAGTGGTATTCGTAACTTTACGTAATTCGTCTTGATCTATTAAAAATAAAAAATGCGGACACTGTGTTTTTATACGATCTGTCGTTTTACATTGTGAAATTAACGAACGCGAGTAACACGGCCTAAAAAGAATCGACTCAACGTTTACGTTTACGATGATTTGATGGTCGAGTCATGATTTTCATCGCGATAATTTTCAAGCAAAATTTACTCGTGTCATTTATCGTAACCTTAACGCGTCAATCGTGTTACGTCCTCCGATAATCGTCTAACCTAAAAAAAATAATACAACATTCACCGCTCGTTTGTTGTAATCGATGATTTATATAACATTTCGAAAGAAATGATCGCAATCAGTCTCAATCGTCTGTAAAATAGTTCGTAGACAATATATCTTTCTTTTGTCGACCGATTCGTCGAATTTACGTTAATTTTCTATAATTCGTAGTTTTGGGAGGTAATTTCGGACGAACATGGAATCGATCCAACTGGAACGTACCACGGTGATTCCGATTTACAACTTGAAAGAATTAATGTCTACTACAACGAAGCGTCAGGATCGAAATATGTACCTAGAGCGATCCTTGTCGATCTTGAGCCTGGTACTATGGATTCCGTGCGATCGGGACCATTCGGGCAGATCTTTAGACCGGACAACTTCGTCTTCGGTCAGTCAGGAGCTGGCAACAATTGGGCCAAGGGTCACTATACCGAAGGCGCGGAGCTTGTAGACTCCGTTCTCGACGTAGTAAGGAAAGAAGCGGAAAGTTGTGATTGTTTGCAGGGATTCCAATTGACCCACTCTCTCGGAGGCGGAACGGGCTCTGGCATGGGCACGTTGTTGATCTCAAAAATTCGCGAGGAATATCCCGACAGGATAATGACAACATTTTCCGTAGTACCATCCCCGAAAGTGTCCGACACTGTCGTCGAGCCCTACAACGCGACTCTGTCGGTTCACCAACTAGTGGAAAACACCGATCAGGCATACTGCATCGACAACGAAGCATTATACGACATTTGCTTCCGCACGTTGAAGCTGACTACACCTACGTACGGTGATTTGAATCACTTGGTCTCCGCTACGATGTCCGGTGTCACCACGTGCCTCCGATTTCCGGGACAATTGAACGCGGACCTTAGAAAACTCGCCGTGAACATGGTACCATTTCCGCGTTTGCACTTTTTCATGCCGGGCTTTGCACCGCTAACGTCTCGCGGAAGTCAACAATACAGAGCCTTGACAGTACCCGAGCTGACGCAGCAAATGTTCGATTCCAAGAACATGATGGCTGCCTGCGATCCTAGACACGGTAGATACTTGACCGTGGCAGCGGTCTTTCGCGGTAGAATGTCGATGAAGGAAGTCGACGAGCAGATGTTAAACATCCAGAACAAGAACAGCTCGTACTTCGTCGAATGGATCCCTAACAACGTTAAGACCGCCGTGTGCGACATACCACCTCGCGGTTTGAAGATGTCGGCCACATTCATTGGAAACTCCACCGCCATTCAGGAATTGTTCAAACGTATCTCCGAGCAATTCACCGCCATGTTCAGGAGAAAGGCCTTCCTTCACTGGTATACCGGCGAAGGTATGGACGAGATGGAATTCACCGAAGCGGAATCGAACATGAACGATTTGGTCTCGGAATATCAGCAGTATCAAGAGGCCACGGCCGAGGATGAGGGCGAGTTCGACGAGGAGGAGGAGGGTGAAGAAAAATAGAACCACGACTTCTTAAAAATAATAAAAAACCCCCAAACAAATAGACAATAGACAAAAAATATGCATCGTGACTTCGTCGGAAAAAAAAACGATCGAGAGGAATCAAGGAACTACTGCCTATTTTAAGAAAATGAACTTATTAAAATTTACTTAACCGTTTTGTTATTTCCACACTTTGCTATTGTTTTGGAATAATTTTAGAAGATTATACGTCTTTGTTCGCGAGTTTAATCAGAGTTGTACAGTTTCTTAAAAGAATAGATAAGTTACTTTCAGGCCAACGATTTATAATTTCTTACGGTGCGTGCGGGAGACTTTACGAACTCATCTGCGTGCCAAAGGTAAGGAGAAGCAAGCACTCGCAGCCAAAAGAGTACATATTTCTTCGATCGTCGTAACGATAACATTTTCCTATCGTTAAACAAATTTGAATGTTTAATCTGAAGTACAACGGCATAGAAATCGCGCCGATGTTAAATAACGATCATTGAATCATATACAGATTGTATCAATCCCCTTGTTCTGCAAGTTAAACGAAAACTCGGCGAAGTTCGTTCTATAGGCTCGATTACGTTATCTTGTACTCTCGATCCAATTCGATCGTTCTTACATTAAATAACCTTAATTTCTTTAACGATTGAATAAAGTTCTCGACCGGCGTTAAGAGGATCCCGGTCAATTCGACGATCTGACCATAAATGTGCATCTCTTAAATGTAACCGTTAGACGGGCATTCGTGCGACCGCCACTCAAACGTTTACCGCGGCTCGCTATCGAACTCGTTATCGTCCTTCTGACCAACTGGGATTGATGAAGGCAAGGCCTTGGCAAAAATTGGTGATCACGTATTATCTCATCGGAGCCCCGAGGACAAACACTTTATTATTGCGTATCGTTGCGAATCACGGAGACCTAACATCGTAGTACGTCATTACGAAGAAAGAAGATCGTGCGGCATCGGTTCGTCCGCGTATCTTCCGCATGTGAAAAGATAAAATAGAGCTCGTCGGAGCTGCTACAAAATTCAAATAATCATGCACGACGAAGCATCGGCCTCCATAAAATTCAAAATAATCCTTTGCGTCTATGCGTAGTTCGTTCGAGAGAGCGAAATCGTTATTTTCGTTTCTCTGCAAATTACGATTCGTGAATCGACAAAATCCTCGACGACGATCGAACGAAAAGCTGATTAGCAACGGATTGATATTTTTACATTCAGCTGACATTCGTAACGTCGTTGATTCGCTTTGCGGCACGCGTTATCGTCTTTGCGATTCTTGCGCATGGGACGTAATCGATACGATCGATACCTCGTGGATCGGGATATCGAATGCTCTTACCTGAACGGCGCGTTGGTGGAAAATGATATTCCACGATGTATGCATGATCTGACGCACAAAATTACTCTCATCTCCTTCGGCTTAAAAATTATGATTACCTTCCGACTATGCTTGCTAATATTTCGTTCTGAATCATAAATTAAGATGAGAGAAATCGTGCACGTTCAAGTGGGTCAATGTGGAAACAATGTTAGCGGAAAGGTGAGTATTTAGATTAAAGGATGAATATCCATCTACGCTGAAACAATTCGCGCGACGTCGCTTACTAACGCAACGCAATGTTCCTCCTAGTTTTGGGAAGTCATATCGGACGAGCATGGATTGGATCTGAACGGAATGTATGTAGGAGACTCCATACTTCAGTTACAACGTATCAATGTATTCTTCGTGGAAGGACCGGGTATTGAGATGAATTTTTTACAAACTGAACTCTAAAATCGCGATTTAAGCGAACGGCTAAAAGTGAACTTGATTATATACTTGTATATATAAAAAGCAGATAACGCGCTTAGTTTTCATACTTTGTGAAATTAATAATAACGTAATTGACGAGACGATACCGACCTAGGGCAGAAGTACGTGCCTAGATCGATTATGGTTGACCTTGATCCGGGAGGCTTGAGCGCAACGCGATCTGCTGCATCTGGTAGACTATTTAAACCGGATAATTTCGTGGTTGGACGCGCCGCGGCAGGGAATAATTGGGCCAAAGGTTACTGCACCGAAGGTGCTGAACTTGCCGACAAGGCTTTGGATATAATTCGCACGGAAGCTGAATCCTGCGACCTAATGCAAGGTAAGGATTTTTATTCTACGCGATTGAAAGCGTATGGTTAGGATCAGGACGCTATCTTTAAAGGCTGATCGCGTTACCTGAAACGAAAGAAGAAGAAAGCAAAGAACTATCGAGGCTAGAAATAACGGCGAGTCACTCTGCATGACAAAGGTAATAACGAATGCTATCTGATCGTCGCTAGGAATTCAGATCGTCCATTCGTTGAGTGGTGGAACAGGTGGAGGAACGGGTTCTCTGATGATACTGGAAATAAGAGACGAATATCCCGACAGGATCGTGAACTCTTACAGCGTAGTACCTTCATCGAAGATGTCGCAAGTCGTCGTGGAACCTTACAATGCGATCCTGTCGCTCCATCAACTGATCGACAATACGGACGAGGTCTTTTGTATGGACAATCAAGCGCTCCACTACATCTGCACGGATACGTTGCAGCTTACCGCGCCTACTTACAGCGACTTGAATCACTTAATAGCCGACTGTATGTCCGGTATCACGACGTGCTTGAGATTCCCCGGTCAACTTAACATCGACATGAGAAAGCTCAAGGTCAATTTGGTACCCTTTCCAAATTTGCACTTCTTCGTACCAGGATACGTGCCTCTGACGTCAAGAAGCGCGGCACCTTACAGGCGTTTCACAGTTTCCGATTTGACACGGCAAATGTTCGACGCTAGTAGCATGTTCGCGTTCTGCGATCCACGGAACGGTCGTTTCCTTGCCATCGCTGCCATTTTTAGAGGCAGAATGTCGACCAGAGTGAGCCTCGAATCACGTTCGAATTTTTAGACTAAATTTCGTACTACCACCTTCAAAGATTTCTTTCGTAATTATAGAGTTTAATCTCGATTACGTGTTGATATTTTCTGTAAATTCATTGCTTCGTATCGTTCGCTTCTCAACGTGTCAATTATTTCGTTCGATCGTTAGCAGGAAAGTAACTCGTCGCTTTTTTTTCTAGCACGTGGATCAGCAGATGCTGAACATTCAAACGAAGAACAGTGCCTACTTTATCGGATGGATACCGAATAACATAAAGACTGCGATCTGCGATATTCCGCCGCGTGGTGTCAGCATGAGCGCGACATCCGTGATAAATACAACTGCAATTCAAGAATTATTTCAAAGGCAATTGAATCTCTTCGACGATATGTTTAAGAAAAAGGCTTATCTTCATTGGTACACCAGCGAGGGAATGGAAGAATTAGAATTCGCGGAAGCTCAAGGAAACGTGCGCGATCTAATATCCGAATATTTAAGATATCAAAATTTATCAGCCAAGTCCGATTTCGTCGTGGAGGAAATGGTTTATCAAGAGTGATAATTACGATGTGAAATTGATCGTAGCAAAGAATAATAAAAATGCATATATTTTAACATAGAAGAAAAAACAATAAAGGCACTGGATATAATCGAAATATAGAAAGGACGATTAAAATATGGTATTAGAAAATCGATGTAATAGCGTTATTCTTCTTATCATCGATCGTATAGATTGCTGTTCGTGTAGAAACGATTCACACGTTCTGTTTACGATTACAGCAACGTAGATACCTGTGCTAAAATCATTCTATAAAATACCTGCGGTCTTATTAACATAGCTATTCGTTATTACTCCCTTAGTCCCTTCGCCGAAGGAAGAACGGTACGGCTGAAAAGCAAAGAAAAATAAAAAAGAACATCGAAACAGCTGACTTCGTTGGAAAGAGGTGCAGCATGAAGTAAACACAATATACGATATTTTCTAAATCATCTTTTTAAAAAGAACAAACTGCACTACATCCTAGTGTGCCACAATTATACAAAGATATTCCTGCAAATATAAAAGAAAAGTAAAATAGATCGTTGGCCAAGGTGCTTTGGTGTTCGATGAAAGAACGACGTAAGTTGGCGTTTCGCGGCTTAATACGGGCAATACGATATGCGTGGCACATCGGAATTGCACCGAAAAATGGTCGATTTTAATCCTTCCGTTCTAAGGAATTGCCTTATCTATACTGCCAATAATACGTAATACAATAAGAGGCTGTTAAGGCGCCATCAATTCGATCGTACAATCGTCGAGTCTACCTTAACGCGATACGTAGTAACATCGTACGTTCTCTTTGGTCGTCGCGAGACATTGTCTTTGTATCGCGCCTTTGCCGTATCCATGTTTGCGTGTATAAAACGTATAAAAGTATCAAAAAAACGCGTGCCAATTTATCGTGGCTCGGATACGATTCTCGAGACGACGAGCAAGAGGAAGACGAAACGAAGGAAGCGGAAGGTTCTGCGTAAAGAGGCGGCTGGTAAGAGAAAGTGCGTAAAAAAGAGCGGGAAGATCGAAACACTTGACTCTTCTCGGCGCGTCTGACCTCGAGACGAGGATTAAAGACTGCCGAGAGAAGTTGCAGACGGGTTTATTCTTGCTCGCAGGCTTCGAAATCATCGGCGCATTCCTCCGCTTCGAAGTCCTCCTCGGCAGTTGCTTCCTGATACTGCTGGTACTCCGATACCAAGTCGTTCATGTTGGATTCCGCCTCGGTGAACTCCATCTCGTCCATGCCCTCGCCGGTGTACCAATGAAGGAAGGCCTTCCTCCTAAACATCGCGGTGAACTGCTCGGATATTCTCTTGAAGAGCTCCTGTATGGCGGTGGTATTGCCGATGAAGGTGGATGACATCTTCAATCCCTTCGGGGGTATGTCGCACACGGCTGTCTTCACGTTGTTCGGTATCCACTCGACGAAATACGAGCTGTTCTTGTTCTGTACGCTGAGCATTTGCTCGTCCACCTCCTTCATCGACATCTTGCCGCGGAAGACGGCGGCTACCGTTAGGTACCTGCCGTGTCTGGGGTCGCAAGCGGCCATCATGTTCTTCGCGTCGAACATCTGTTGCGTGAGCTCCGGCACCGATAGAGCCGAGTACTGTTGCATCGATCGCGAGGTCAGCGGCGCGAAACCCGGCATGAAGAAGTGAAGCCGCGGGAACGGTACCATGTTCACGGCCAGCTTCCTCAGATCTGCGTTCAGCTGACCCGGAAACCTGAGGCACGTCGTCACGCCGGACATCGTCAGAGAGACGAGGTGGTTCAGGTCGCTGTAACTTGGATTGGAGACCTTCAGAGTGCGGAAGCAGATGTCGTAGAGCGCCTCGTTGTCGATACAGTAGGTCTCGTCCGTGTTCTCGACCAGCTGATGCACCGACAGAGTGGCGTTGTACGGCTCCACGACCGTGTCCGAGACCTTGGGCGACGGCATTACCGAGTAGGTGTTCATGATCCTATCGGGATACTCCTCGCGTATCTTCGATATCAGCAGCGTGCCCATACCCGAGCCCGTCCCACCGCCGAGCGAATGAGTCAGTTGGAATCCTTGAAGGCAGTCGCAGTTCTCGCATTCCTTCCTCACCACGTCGAGAACCGAGTCAACCAATTCCGCGCCCTCGGTGTAATGCCCTTTTGCCCAGTTGTTGCCGGCTCCCGATTGCCCGAAAACGAAGTTGTCGGGTCTGAAGAGCTTCCCGTAAGCGCCGGATCTTACCGCGTCCATCGTCCCCGGCTCCAAGTCCAACAATATCGCTCGCGGCACATATTTCCCGCCGTTCGTCGAGGTTGCCACTGAAACACGTGCGATTTATCTCTATAGAAGGGTTCCCTTTAACGACTTTTTTCTAACCAAACGGAGATTCTTTCGAAGTAACCCCGTTGAGTTAGGCATAAATAGTGGCATATTCGTTTTAAGGAGTTCGTTCCAAGGAAAAATTAATTTTCTCTTATCTCTGGTGGGTGAAATCGAACATTCGTTTCGTCGCTCGTCCTGTGAAATACGTCGAGCAACCGCACGATTGATTCGAACGAATCTCCATTCCTTTGACGTTGCAAGGATATGGTCGAGAACGATTTCCTACGGGCAAGTCGACTCGCGCGCTGATAAACGACGTCGAGGCGTCCATATTAAATGACGAATAGGAATTGATATTCTACCGAAATCTCGTATCAGAGACTTTAACGGCCGACGGAAATGCCGTATACGGTTGGAACCACGCGCCTGTGCCGTTTGCAAATGAATCGCTTCCTAAGGATACTGTTCGCGCGCAGGATACACGAATCGGGCGTTTATATTTACGACGAGGATGACTTCTCGTCAGCGATGACGACACGACGAACCGCCACGTACTAAAATTCAACGAAGATTTTTAATTCTCGTTCCGACGTCTTTGTCGTACCGAAAGAGTGCTAAATATCCAAATCGAAAAAGTAGACATTTTTTAACATATCGCGTACGGATCACGAAATATCTCGTATTCAGCGAGCCAAATTTTCCGCCCGGATTACGAGATATTTCGTTTCATCGTTTTTTCATATGCGATTCAAAAAATTAAAGATAAATTAATTTTCTCCTTACGTTACCAAGGCAACGAGGCCTTGAGTATTTTTATGACAAATGATTAGCGACATGAATGTACGTCGAAATTCCAGGAAGAGTGCTATAAGCGATGTGTTAAGTTAAAGATAACGAAAATTTATGAATACTATCTTTCGAACGACTTCTCTTTCTTCGTTGCCTTGTCGTTGAACTTGCCTACGGCGCAAAGGCAGGCGCTAGACGCAAATTTCTCCTTGGAAGCGTTTTATCGAGGTCGAGAAAAACCGCTTTCCCAGGTAATCCGGTTATTATTCATGGTTATCGAACAACGCCACTGGAAGCGAAGGAGGGGTTCAGCCCTGGTTCAGATTTTAGCCTTGAGCAACGAAGCGAGGCGACCGCCTTCATTGTTGGCGAGGCTTCGCCGTAGACCGTGCATAATTAAACCTCGGAATATGCATATCGCGCAACACGTTCGCTCTTTACGATCGCGAGCGACGTCACCACTGTTACGATCCCTTCCTTTCGAAGAGGACGACGGAGAAACTCTCGTACGATGATCCATGGCGCGCTTCGAGCGCATCGTCCTCGCGCCACCCGACTCGCGCTTCGCCGCCATCTTCCTTCTCGCTATTCGGCCTGCATACCGCGACGAGTCGAGGCCGACTTAAGACAGCTATGCAACCAACAACGAGTCGAGACGTCCGCGCGCATCGACTGTAAAAATAATAATTAAGGTTCGCGCATCGTCGGCGATGCGCGTCATCGCGAGCCACGTTCGGTGACCGAACTGCGTCGCCGACCGTGACGACGCCAAATCCCGTCTCGACTCGACGACGAATCGACCTGGCCGAATTCGCCGTTATCAAAGAATCTCGTTACGTCGATTTCGACTCCCAACGACTTACCCGAAACGATGGATTCGACATTTCTGCCAAATCTCGTCCGTCGTTCGAACTATCACGTCGGCCGATAAGTTTCCGGTCTAAAAATAATGCCCGGTAATGCAAAATAAAACCTACACGTTCCTTTGATATCTTTAGAATGTCAGCTATCTCTTGCATCTTCGCTTTACGATTTGTCAAAATAATTTTGTGGACTTTTTTGATGTTTTCTGATGTTACCACCTCTTTTGGGCGACCAGAGCGTGCCGCATCATCGATCCTTCGTACGACCACGTTTAAATTCAGCAAACCAACCAATAATTGTGTTTTCTCCCATCAAAAATCGTCATGCCCAGATCGTCATGAAATTTTTACAACTATCTTTCGAAGGTCAGTATTTTCTAAAAGAAAATATTAATTTTGTGTTTGCGACGCTATCTGTCCGTCAGGCCGGAAACTTATCAGCGGATGTGTTATTCCTTAAAGCGCCGCAGCCATTTTGTCGAACACTTGACACGTTGAGTACAACGTAAAATACGATGATTCCAAGCAGCGGCCTGACGAGAATTTCCATATAAATTCGCGTGCCATTCGGCGTGTTAATCCAGCCCGACACTCCGGACTACTCCCTTACACTGGACTACATCTTATCGTTCGGTCGAAAAGCTCTTCGCGGAATCGAAGTACGAGAGCAAAATATAGAAGCATCGTCTATCCTCCCTCTACGCGCGGTCAACGTCCACGAGGAATTCGTGGAAGGTGACGAACGCGTCGAGGAGCGTTCTTCTTCGAACGCGAAGCGGCCGGTCGCTCGCATAATTGCGAAGTTCCTCGCGAGAGTCTCGCCTTTGTGCCAGTCGATCTGCTCTCATCGTCGATCCGTCGTCTGATCGCGAGGAACGAGAGCCCCGCGACCGATACCAGAATAGGAGGAAGGACGCGTCCATTCGGTAAGGAAGCGAGAGACGCCGCGACGCCCGGAGAAGAAGCGAAAAACGGACGGAAACTCGAGGCCCCCTAGCTCGAGAGCCGTAACCCAGGGGTGAACGCCGTACGGTGCGACGACGCGTCTATTTCGGTCGTTAAATGTACGTGACCGTTTCTGACTCGTTCGTTTTGTCCTTAGCGTCGTTTCGGCGCGTACGAGTGCGACCAACCAACGAGACGCCGTTTTCTCCTCGCCTTTCTCGTTCTCGCTTCTATTTTGGACCCGTCGTAGGGGGATATATCTCTCCGGTGCCGCGTCTTCTTCCTTTCCTCCTTGCTCCGTGATCGAGAAAGGAGGAGGGATGAGACGGGGGGGAACTGGGATAAGAGATACGACAGAAACGCGGCGATTTCTGCGAATCGATCGAAGATGCGAGACGAGATTCTCAAGAGGAGAAGAGAGCGTGGAAACGTACGTAGGATGATGAATGCTAGGGAAGGAAGGAGATACGAATGGCTTCGAGCCTCTCGACCACTGAAGATCCCCACTCGCGAGGATGAGGTGTTTATCGTACCACTCGAGGGAGAAGACGAGGCTGAACGATAAAGGGCAGTGCGTGATCGAATATTATCGTGATTAATAATAAATCGGTGATTATTATCTATCCGAAGCGAATTAATTGTCGTTGCTAGCGGCAGAATCACCGTGTCTTTCCTTATTTCACAATCGTGGTAAATTCGCGCTGGAGATTCGAGTGAAATTTTCTTACGACTTAACCTTTACCGATCGAATAGAAACTTTTGTTCCCACCAAAAAGCGGGTCAAATTTGCCGAATGGGAACTTTTGGGGAACTTGGTTTTGCTTATCGAATGCCTTTTATTTTTTCAAAATATCTCTTAATTTGACTGAGATAGAGCCTAAAAAGTAAGTGTCTGCTTATCCAAAATTAAATGTCCGGAAAAATTCCGGCCAGCAGGACCGTCAGTACGAATTTAAATGCCGGCGTTTAAAGGTTAAAGCAAGTAATTTAATTTTTTCTAGGGAGTATATTTGAATATTCGTCTACGTATCGTTTGTTGCCACGTCGACTATCGCGTGTTGGATACGTCGTTTGTAACTTTGAGATCGAAACTATCAAGCGAAGGAAAGTACCTCGATGAGAAACGAGAACGAGAGATTTTAGCCATCGTCGTCCGCTTAATCACCGTGCGACTCGCCATTCCGTCTCCTTTCTTTCTTGCCATTTTTATCCTAAACCTTTGCCTTCGAAATGTTGTCTCGGTGCCAGAAGGAAACGCAGAAGAAGGAAATCTTGCCGAGGCAAGTACGATTCTACGTAAGTTTTGAAGGAAGAGACGCGAGGAATCGTTCTTACCGGATGCCTCGTTGTAATAAACGGAGATTCGCTCCAGCTGCAAATTGCTATCTCCGTGATAAATGCCGGATTGGTCGATGCCATGCTCCTCGGAAATAACTTCCCAAAACTGAAACAAAAACGATCACGAATTAGTCGAGTCCTGGACGATCCTGGATTGCAAGAACGTCCGTTAAAATTATTCCTGTAAGATGACATACTTCGTCTTTTACTCATCGAGCTCCCTAAAGTATCAATCTCAAGGTATTAATTAATTTCACTTCTTATTTAATTAATGTTACGTCTAACTATGGGTATAGCAACTGCGAAGCTATGAAATGTTACCGTAATAAACTTTTCTATCTTGAACTTTGGCGCGTTCGTGATACTTTTAAAAATACACTTTCCTTTACTGTTTCATCCATAAATCGTCGAAACGAAAACGTATGGCTTATATATAAAACTCGTCGCGACTCGAATACCATCGAAACACCCTCCCATCGCTTCTTTTCCGACCAAATGAATTTTTACTCGGTTTTCGACCGGCCGTAAAATTGATTATTCGTCTCTAAAAGTTCACGAACTCCATAACGATGGCGACGACGATCAACCTCGATTCTATCTCAAAATAGATGGCAGGGTTTCGTTCAAGGTCCCTCGAAGGAAAGTTCATTTTTTCAAGTGGGATCTTCTCGTCTTAAGTAAAAGTCAATACCCCGTGTATAAATCCAACTCGCTCCGGCGACAAGGATAACGAATCGCGCTCCAAAAATAGAGCCGCACGAAATTAACGCGGCCCATGCCCCCTGGCTCATGTCCACCCTCCCTTAAATGTTTCTCTTCTCGATTTGTCTTGTCTTTACTATACTATTTTCACCCTTCTATTAATAGGCGTCACTCACACGCACTCTCTCTCTCTCTCTCGTGCTGCTGCATTCGCCCGAACCGAGAAACTACGAAAATTTTCTATGGGAGTCGCAGAAGCTCGCGCAACGAGCGCTGACAATTTTCGTGAAAATTCTGGCGTCCCGCAAGGTGAATTCAATATTCTAGGCGACGAAGACACCCGTCTCTCGTTGGAAAAGTTCAACCCGAATTACTCCGGAAGGTTCCTGAAAGGCGTCGGAGAGAATCGACTTCGCGAAAGTCTCTGGAACGTCGACGGCACTTAGAATTACCGTTGCTAGAGAACCTAAAACTGTAACGAACGGTTTCACCTCGAAGAACCTCTTCCGGGTCTGGCAAGACTGTTCCTCGAAGTGATTTCGAGTTTCTTCTGTATCTCCTTCCGTTTACTTCGTTCGACCGATTTCTCGTAAAAAACATTGCAAATAATTTAACGTCGTTAATTTATTTACCGTAAACCTGTCGTCGGATCCTTACAAATCGCTACTTCTGTTTTTAAAATAATAGAAATAGTAGAGAAATCGCCCAGAAAAATGTCGGAACTTCGAAATAAACATATTTCTTACAAGCCTATGCGCTTGAGATACATTAGGTCTATCGGAGAATTCTATCAGTTTTTGAATTAGAGAAACTAATACATTTTCGATACATCGATCGATATTTACTGGACAATATAATTTCCATCGTTCCATCTCTTCACGTCGAAAGAGTCGATGTTAAAACTTGAGGTGACGATTTGACAGAACTTTCCGGTAGACCCAACACACACACACACACACACACACACA
>JAITYT010000412.1:627619-655288 GCA_025433975.1 Liostenogaster flavolineata
GGATAACGAGGAAAGAGTAGCACCAAGGAAAGAAAGAGGGGGGGATCAACGATCCTGAGTGGAAAGCAGGCGACTAGTCGAACGACCGTGAAAATCTCTCGGTGATTGTCATTCTTGCGATCGACATTTTCAACGATTTTCGTGGTAGTCGTCTCCAATGATTTTCATAATAGTCGAAGATTTTCGTGATTTTGTCGCTTACAACGATTTTGACGGTAGTCGTTTTTAAAGATTTTTCCAATCGTCGTTTTCAACGAATTTTGTGATAGTGGTCTCCAAGCGATTTTCGTGATCGTCGTTTTCAAAGATTTTCGTGATTGTTGGTTACTGCGATTTTTATGGTAGTCGTTTTTAAAGAATTTTGTGGTCGTCGTTTTCATCGAATTTGGTGAATCTCGTCGCAGCGGATCGCCTCTCTTTTTGGAAAAATCGCGGTTCTTCCCTACCGAATCTTCTGTGGCAAAATGTTGGATAACCTTTCGCGATAAAGAGCGGTACTCTTCGCGCCGCCGGTTCGATTGGCAACGGTTAATCGTGTCGCGGTTAATGCGTTTCTTGTGTTAACGCGCGCTCACGTAGAAAATATTCGACCGACGTTCTCCTTTCTATCAAGATATTCTCTCTAAATAAAAGAAAAATGAATAAAAGGAAATAAAAACAGTAACAAGAGTAACGAGCTTGAATATCAGCGATGTTTTCGCGCACGTCGCGGGTAACGAGGTTCTTGCGTTAACACGCGTAATAAGAAGATGAAGTAAATGCTCGAACGATAGAAATCGGACGTAACCCATAAGGTAGGAATTTAATGTGGTCGAGGATCAGAAAAAAGGCGTTTCTTTTGGACCTCAGAAATTCCGAACGTCGAACGAATCGAATGGACGAACGGTTACGGTTAGGATCGTAAGGGATTTGCCTCGATGATCGCACGTTTCGTTGCGCCGTCGTTTCGATCGATGTTAGCCCTCGTCAATAACGATCGATACCGATCGTGAAATGATTCGTTGGTGCGAATCGAAAATATTACGCATTGTCTTCCAACGACGCTATTTAATTTAACGATATGTGATAGCGTCATCGACTTATTTTAAATTCGACGTATCTCTATCGCTCCTTATCTTTTTTTTATTAATTCGTCCACGTAAATAACGTGAACTTCAATGCAAGATAATGGCCGCATAATTATTGACTTCGAATGGCGATAATACCGAGATGAAAAATGAAAGAATTTAACTTCGACCGTTTAGTATTAATTAAAATTAATACTAAATCTACCAGTTATCGTATCGCTATCAAACTTTTATGACTTCATAAAATATGCATACAATATATTCTTCAGCATTCACTGCTAGTTTTCTTTTCTTTTTTCTAAGAAATATTTGTAGTCTGTCCTAATTACCGCGGTCGGTCAATTACACCATTCGATAAAATATTTTATTTACTCTTTTAAACATATACAATCAGTACAAACCAACGACTATCTCAAGGTCGGATAAGTCGGATAACAACTGAATATAACAATAATAAATAATAGACAACGGTAGAGAACACTCAAGAATACATTACTGTTGATGAGCAGTTGTTTCCATCGAAGACTAGGTGTAGATTTACGCGGTACATGCCGAACGAACCAGACAAATTCGGCATGAACTTCTGGTTGACGTGTGACGTCGATAGCGAGTATATAATAAACGAATTTCCCTCTTCGAGAAAGGATGAAAGAAGAGAATGTTCAATTCCGCTTGGAAAGTTCGTTGTTCTAAAACTGATGGAACCGTTCACAGGATGCGAAATACATATGTTATGTGGGAAAAATAAAGTTTTTCCACGTATTCTATTTTGTTCAACGTTATTGATTTATTCGATGTGTTCGTATATACGTGCATTCGTCTTGTGCGTCCTATACACGCGTAATATTTAATAGATTGTATATTCGGTCAATTTGGCCGCACTCGTGTCACGTAGAAAGTTTGTACGAGAAAGGAGAGATAGAAACAGGGTTGGTGTGTGTGCTGCGTGAGTGTGGGGGAAGGAGAAGTGACTAGGCAGAGGAAAGAGAAGCGGATCGCACCAACCGGAAGTTTTGTTCGATGACTTTAGAGTGCACGGACAGGAAGTGTAACGCGAGGCAGAATTTTTTCCAGACGTTACCTTTCGAGTGGACGCGACGGCAAGGAAAGGATGTTCTACGTAACTGAAACGATTTATTCGACTACTCGGAACCGCAGCCTTTCAATGTATTAATCGTCGTACAATTCCGCCGGTATATTTAATAAATTGCTACAAAGTTCTTGCTATTTTATCCGACTGTCAAATCAATAAATTCGATCAATATCGAATAAATTGTTCTCCTTTTTTCGCTTCTAACTAAAAATACGTAACGAGTTTAACGTATACGATAAGCGCGTTATAAATAACCACGATGGATCGAAATGAAGTTACAGATTTTAATCCAGATCGAATATCTGTATCGGATGCGTTTGGAAGGTGACTACGAGACTAAAAAAATCGCTGGGATACCATGAATACCACGGACGCTTCTATCGTTTCGAGAAAAGAAAGAAAAAGGGGAAAGAAAAAACAGGAAACCGAAGAAAAGGAAAATAAAAACTTGGCAGACATGACTCACTCGGAGAACTTCAAGCTCTTTATCTCGTGAGTCACTCTAAAAACATCTTACTGCTTTCCGTCGTCTTCGTCGTCGTCGAGAACGATAATAATCGAGACGACAGTCGCTCTATCTCCAGCTGCGTGCAGAACTTACTGATCCCCTGCCGCTCTAAGATCCCTCCTTTATAGCGCGTCGACGTCTTTATCCCTCCGTTATCCTTCGAGATGCAACGCTAGTAACGTCTACGGTTCGTCCTTGAAAGCCCTTGCTCCTACAAAACTCAAGAAACAGCACGGAATTCCTGTGACGATCGACTTCGCTTCTGTACAGTTTACGCGACCCGTGTTCACGATAGAGAACGAAAAAATTCGATAAACACGTAAAAAATCCTTTCTCTTGAGCTCAAGTAAATAACGACGATATCCCGCTCGATCCTCTTAATCGAGAAAATGCGTAAATGTCAAGTTAAGCGTCAGTTTAAGACTGATTACGACTTCCGATCCTCCTAGCTTACATAGTATCATAGATAAATGATACTGCGATTTCTATGTCTCTTAGTTTCCGTTCGATCGTCGTTAGAACTTTTACGATTTGGCGGATCGAATATGGCGGAGTTTCGATCGATCCTACGGCGATTAAATAATTAAAATATCTTAAGATTGAAACTCGAAGTTTTCATGGACGTTGAACCAACTCGAACATCGACGATTTTATACCATACGTACTAGCAAAAAAAAGAAACACCCTCGCGCATCCTTTAACCTTCAATTATTTAATTAAACGATTAAAGAAGATCTCACGAGATCGCTAAAGAAGTGAATTTTCTAAAGGAATATGTCGAGCTACGTACTCGAAGCAAAAACGTACGCGAAGGTAATCGGAGCAAAGAAATCATTGGCGCGTAGAATGAAAAATGGAGACGCGCGTGTCGATCGATTAAGCTCGAGTAACTCGACCGCGAAGCGATTTACCGAACGACATGACGCAATCGTAGGACAAGGTAATTTTATTAATGGCCGGTCTTATTCGATTTCCAAGTTGTATCCGATAATTGGCGAATGGCATCCCGGGTAGGATCGAATTCGCGAGGCGAGACGCGCGTGCATATAGCCGGATGATGAATCATACCTTTCGTGGCGGGGTCGACGTCTGCTGTTCACTTTGTCAAAGAGAGCCGACCAGGAGAGGCACTTTAGACATTTCGTGCATACTAAAGCACGCCCATTTCCTAACGCCTTTGTACTATACTTTATATTCCGATATTTGCGTTATTACGCGTGGAATTCAAATTTTCGTGTCGCGTTATTATCGTCGGCGATCCAAATACTCGCGCGTGATCGCGCGACGAATGACGAACGATCGGAACTACGAATAATATCGGAAAGGTCACGATAAATCGTTAAACTTTCGTTAAATCGTCGCTGTTCTTTTCCCTAACCTTCCGCTCGGGGTACCGAAAAATGCTACATTATTCTATTTAACTACCTTCAATTAAGAATGAGAGATAACTCAATGGACTTAATGAAAGGAAGGAGACCGGAGGCGGCCGTGCCAGAAGTCTGAAGTGTTCTCTTTCAGTTAAGGTAATTTTAAATTTACGCTCTCGAAATTCTCGAACGCCCACCGCCATTCTGGAAAAAGTATAGAGACGCATCGGGAGTACGGATGCATCATCGAATTAAAAAGCAATGCGGCAACAGGCGACGAACTTCCATCGAAATTTTCCATGCTCTGTCGCTATTCTTCGACGAGGAAAATCAATCGGTATTTCGACCGTTTAAACTTATCGCGAGAAGTACGCTCTCCCGATTCTCCCAAATGTGCGATATTAATCCTAACCTGAATCGTGCACGCGAGGTAAATCGTGCACGTTCCGGATACGCTTCGATAACTTCGTAACCGACGAGGCGATCTTATTAGAGGAGTCGAAAGATGTTGGTGCGATATATCGCAAATATCGCAGGAGTTTCAGCATACAAGTTCCGCAGGATACTTCGAGGATACCACAGGATAGTACGGTACGGTACCTGCCGGTAATATCGCACCGAAATGGAACGTGTCTTTAAATAGACGCTTCTGTTAGGAGCACACTCCATTCCTACGCAGTGATTCTACAAGTTGCGGTAGGACTGAAACTACGAAATCTTTCTCCTGCGCGACTCTTTAAATATACCTGGACGAATGCCGAAATTTGAAAAAATAGAGGAAAGTTCATTAACATCGAGACTAAAATTAACGTAATGTTGGAGGATTTTTGTCGATCGAAGCAAAGTTCGATGCTACAGCGTAGCATTATGATTGTACTTTAGAAAATCGTTCGACGGTACTTACTTGTTTTACATTTTACACAAAACCGGAGAAATTTCACTGAAGAAGAGGATTTAGTTTTTGCGCTACATTTTTTATGAGAAAGTGCGGAGGAATTAAACCCAAGGAACTTAAAAACAGATAAATCGCTTCCTATTAATACGTGTAAAAAATTGTTTGCTAGGGTTGGATGACAGTGATCTAATTTCTTTGACTAACTGTATCTTATTGATCCGTTACTTCTAGAGCGGTGGTCAACATTCCTTCGAAACGGCGGCGTACCGCGTATAGCGTGTAGCGTACGTGTGAAACCGCAGACGTTGCATCCGATCTTAAAAAGAACAATTTCATAGCTTTAAATAGTCTTTTCGAAAGCGCATATGTCGCGATGCAATTTTCATTGAAGTTCAAATATTTAACAAAGTGCCAACGCAAAAGCAGCGACTTTTTTACAATTAAGTATAATAAAATAAAATGAGTACATTAACCACGTAAAATTCTGTCATTCAATCGATTCTATTCGATAATTATTCGCGAAACACGATTAAAATTTATCGACATCTTGCAACGAAATTCATCGTTGCATTGACAGAGGGCAGTTTCGTCTTCATCGACGCTTCTGCACCATAAGATGGCGGCACTTTTTATTCAATTTCGAATATCGTAAAAACTTACAATAATCTTCTCTTAACATTTTTACGGCATTACATTTCTTATCCATTATAATAAATAATTTATATATCAATACG
This sequence comes from Liostenogaster flavolineata, assembly GCA_025433975.1. Classification (NCBI taxonomy): domain Eukaryota; kingdom Metazoa; phylum Arthropoda; class Insecta; order Hymenoptera; family Vespidae; genus Liostenogaster; species Liostenogaster flavolineata. Next base: position 633,284 of record JAITYT010000412.1, read on the forward strand.
ATTTGCAATTTATATATAATAATAGTGAAAATAATGAGACGACTACACGCGAGATATTTCGATAAAGTACAGTTACAGACATTATATTTAATTATAACAATTTTATATAACCAGATGCAGTAATTATAAAATTAGATAAACTTATTTTCTGCGCAATGAAAAACTTCCTCATTCGAGACAGTAAAATTATTATCGTTATAGCTGTAGTTTATATTTTATTTTCAATTAATTCATCAAAAATAATGTATGTATGTGGAAGTTAAATATTCGATCTATTACATTAAGATTCGAATTTACGGACTGTATAAATACTATGCATCGTGATTGTACGCATTTTTGTACTGTGAAAGTTTCGGTAACTTCCAAACGTGCGAAAACGGGTAGAGCGTCAAGTACCAAATAGCGGCTCGCCCGGACACGGCAGTAAAGTTAAACTGTTTAGACCACAATAGATTTAACTGTTTTGCTAGTATTTCACACGATTCAAATTGCTTGGTGTGCGACACTCGCTTCCGTATGTTTCGCTTATATTTCCTCTACCAAGGTTTCTCATTGTAACGAGCAGAATACTATTCAAAGAAACAAAAAATAACTTTAGCATTACTACACCCTATACATGACTAAAGTAAAAAAATTATCTAAACAAGAACTACTTTGCGATTATCAACTCTTTTCAGTCGCACGTCAAGCTATGTCACGCGTAGACTTCTATTGTAAACTTAAAAAGAAACTTTAAAAAAAAGTTTGTAAGAATTATATCCTGAAGTGAACTCACGCAGTAGTACTAGGTCGTCGAGGATGAAATTTGTAATTAATAATAATTTTTCTACAATTTGTCCCGTACGAAAAAATCGGGCAAAATCATTACCGAACTGTGTACCGGAAAGTAACGTCATGTTTTCATCAAATTAGACCTAATAACTATAACATTTTTATTTTGAGTCAATGATGCAATTACTCTCGTTGTTACTTTCACACGCGAAAATCGGTGAAGAAAGAATGTTGATATGCGTAAATACATTATTTTCCGATTCCCCTAACGCGATTCGATCGATCTTTAACTTCTCGTGATTTCTGCTAACAGTTATATAGGTTAGGGCTGTGGTCGTTGAGAGAGAAGACGATCCAACTCTATTTCTAACAGTCTCCAACCTGGTCAAACGTCGTACGCCAACTGCCTTCCGTATCAATCGCGTCCTTGCTAGTTTCTCTCTAAAACATCAGCATCGTTGTCGCACACATTCCCATGTTTACCCTAAATTGATGAAACGTCGTTTCAAAGATGGAACTTTTGATCTCGACGAGAAAAATACTTCCCAAGTAACGCGTCACGATCGAAATAATCATATTATAGTAACAAATTTTATATGAACCGTCATAGAAATTCTAATAATTATACCGACAGCGACTACAATCATAATTCCAATAATGGTAACAAAACCATAAATAACTACGATACATCTAGCTTAAACAAATTTGCTTGAATAATACTTATACAAGTTTTTTAGGTAACAATTGATTAAACGACTGGTAAGAGATAGTACTTGTAATTCAAAAAATACTGGCAAATCAAATCCTTTTACACGTACGTATGGACAAACTCATCGAATATCTTTACAATTATAAAATACAGGGTTATAAAAGGTATCCACGAAACTTACACTTATATGATAATAATTTATTCAAAAGATGGTGGCAGCCGCAGTAGCGGTTATACAATGGGTATAAGACGCACTATAATTAGTAATCGATAGAAGAATGAGTCAGATGATAAAGATTTCTCGAATTATACCAAGTGCGGTACTAACCAACAAAATGCGCGTCCGTCTTCTTACTGAGGCTCGGTCAAAAAAAACTGTCCGTATAAAAGAAATACAAAAGAAAGGTAAACGCAGAGTTAAGAAGCAAAGGTGTAGGGCTGGTGTGTTAAGTTATCGAGCTCGAACGAGAAAAACGTCTAATTCTCGTCGACCTCGGCTTCTTGCTCTTCGTCGAATTCCGCATCCTCGTCGGCTGTTGCTTCTTGATATTGCTGGTATTCCGAAACCAAATCGTTCATGTTGGATTCCGCCTCGGTGAATTCCATCTCGTCCATACCTTCGCCGGTATACCAGTGAAGGAAAGCCTTTCTCCTGAACATGGCGGTGAATTGCTCGGAGATACGTTTGAATAATTCCTGAATGGCGGTGGAATTTCCAATGAAAGTAGCGGACATCTTCAAACCGCGCGGCGGGATGTCGCACACGGCGGTCTTCACGTTGTTCGGGATCCATTCGACGAAGTACGAGCTGTTCTTGTTTTGGATGTTGAGCATTTGCTCGTCCACTTCCTTCATTGACATTCTTCCTCGGAAGATCGCAGCGACCGTAAGATACCTGCCGTGCCTTGGATCGCAAGCAGCCATCATATTTTTCGCGTCGAACATCTGTTGGGTGAGCTCGGGCACGGAAAGAGCTCTATATTGCTGGCTACCGCGAGACGTAAGAGGTGCGAATCCTGGCATAAAGAAGTGAAGACGAGGGAAGGGTACCATGTTGACGGCCAATTTTCTCAAATCGGCATTGAGCTGTCCAGGGAACCTGAGGCAAGTAGTAACACCGGACATCGTAAGGGAGACGAGATGGTTCAGATCGCCATACGTTGGTGTGGAAAGTTTCAATGTACGGAAGCAAATGTCGTAAAGAGCTTCGTTGTCGATGCAGTAAGTCTCATCGGTGTTTTCTACGAGTTGGTGCACAGAAAGGGTAGCGTTATAGGGTTCCACGACAGTATCGGATACCTTGGGGGACGGTACAACCGAGTATGTGTTCATGATTCTGTCAGGATATTCCTCACGGATCTTTGAAATGAGTAACGTGCCCATTCCGGATCCGGTACCACCACCAAGAGAGTGAGTAAGCTGGAATCCCTGTAAACAATCACAGCTTTCCGCTTCTTTCCTTACTACGTCCAAAACGGAATCGACAAGTTCCGCTCCTTCGGTATAATGGCCTTTGGCCCAATTGTTGCCAGCACCTGACTGACCGAAGACGAAGTTATCGGGTCTGAAGATCTGTCCGAAAGGCCCTGATCGCACGGAATCCATGGTACCCGGTTCCAAGTCGACGAGAATCGCTCTAGGTACGTATTTGCCACCTGATGCTTCATTGTAGTAGACATTGATTCTTTCCAGCTGAAGGTCGGAATCGCCATGATAGGTGCCGGTGGGGTCAATGCCATGCTCATCGCTGATGATTTCCCAAAACTATGGAACAGAAAAATTATGATGTTAGTTCGGCGTTACAGTTTTAATGTATACGCTTTATTCTTCAAAGTTACTTTATAAATTTATAATTGTCCGAATCCGAAATTAAATATTGCCCATGAAAAGATTCACTTCAACGATATCTTCGAGTAAAAATCAAACATTAAAACAGGACAAATTTTAATTTATTAAAGTGATCTAAAAAGTGATAATTAGTCCTATACGACTCTACGACGAAAAAAGGCAAGAGATAGAGGAGGAGGAAGGAAGGATGGATGGTTCGACGACCTCACGACGAATAGCTCGCGTGTAATTAATCGTGTTATAGAGTGTTCATTAAGATCGTGACGGCCTCTTTTCCATATTTTTCGCAAGCATGTTATAGACAGCGATCCGAACTGAGGTAACCGAATCGCTCGAGTGCCGATCGGGTCTAATTATTACCAGGATGCCTGTGGCGATTCGCCCATGCAAACACGACGGTCTGATCCAAGTTACTGGTAGCAAGTAGTTGATCATCAAGGAAATGAATACTCTCGGTCATGCGACCTAGTACAATATAACGATGCACGCTAGGCTTCGTTCTACAATGTGTTTCAAATATTATCGAGAAAGAGAATTATTGAATCATAAATCTACTATAACAATATTGAAAATTTATCTATACTAAAATATTAAAAAATTTAAGTATCTTGAAAACGAACATCATTGCTATGACGTCTAATTTGTTTGCTCGACAAGCTAAACCTTGCACAAAAAGAATCGAATATCCATCGTCACTGGGTAGAAAGAACACGAGGACGCCGTGATAAGTACAACAATGGGAATTTTCTACTTCTACGCTACTACAAATACTACTGCTACTACTATTACTAGAGCACTACTGTATCACACAGTCGATGGTGTCTTTTTCTCTTTCTCTCTATCCCTCTCTCTCTGCCTATTTTCTAACGTTAGTTCAAAGACCTCGGACGTATATTTCTGGAAATCGATGTGCGCGTGAAACGTACGAGAGAAGAGGAACTCACTCGTACGTGTACTCGTGGTAGTGTCAAACTAAACGAGCTACGTTGAAAGATGGAAGGAAAATAATCGCGTATTATCTCTTAACAATCGAGTTCACGCGTTTTCGTGTTATCATAGGTCCGGAGGTTGAGAGACATTAATGCCTACGACTAAAATAGAACTTGTTTCGCAACATTTGGGACACTGCGACCTGCTTTCGAAAAAATTATTTATTTTTGTTAACCGCACTCTACGTACTCTCTCTTCCTTCCCATACCTTAATCGTATTCTCGAGAGCCGAGTTCGCCTCTAACCTCAAAGAGAGGATCAAAACCTCCTCCTCGTCGCTATCTACAATTTAATAAACCTTAGATAAATTATTTTTAACCGTCCCTTCCCCGTATTTATCTTCGTCAACTTCAAAGAAAAAAGAATTTAATCTCAGCTGCAATCGCATCTTTTCTCTTTCTTGCACGAACGAGTGTCGCGTCGCTGCTCGACTCGACAGAATGTCGGTCTCTCCATCCCTAATATCAACTCCACTACTAAAAACATCGCTCCAATCGGTCTTGAAAGATCCATAAGACGAGAACGCACGTAAGTAAAAGACACGAAGCGATCGAGCGAGCGTCGCTCTCCGAAGAACGTCGTCCTACATGGAGAGAGGATAGGTGATTAAGCAGCGGTAACCATATATGAGCATAGAGCTGGTGGGAAGTTAAGATCGCCCAACCCTACCCAATCACCTCCCACCCGACTTGGCCGCGATATATACTAGGCGTATGCATATGTGGGATCAGATATGAGTCACCAATGTCACCGCTATATATAGAAATGATGACCGTAAAACCGACATGAACGAGTAATTAGCATAAACCGTAATCAGAAAACACGGAGAGGTTTCCTTTATCTCTGGCCTTTCTCCGCACTTTTTCAACTCCTTCGAAGCGACACGCCACCGCGTATTACACAGATATTACGCGTGCCGTGATTCTAATTCAAGCGTGTTTATTTTTAATAATACAACATTTTCCCGTTCTCTCTCTTCCTTTCGGTTCTTATCTTTACGCTTCACACCACGGCGCATTACTTTGTTACGCGCAGTAATTTCGTATTCGTAACGACTGCCGCCTCGTCATACATATTCCAAATTCTTCCTCCACGTTAACAGCTGTAAATATCTGGTCTTGAATGTTGCGTTATCTCACTCGCAATCGTGCCTCGTTTCCTACCTCCCCCCTCCCCCAGACTTTGCCAATGGATATCGCGCCAGGAGATATCGTTAAATTTCATGGACCTTGCGGTTAGCGATAATCGATTTAATCGAGCCAATTTAAAATGCGAGATCGGTAGCTGGCGCAGGTCGATTCTCCGCCAAGAATTTATCCAGTTTCGCGTATCGTTCACCGAGAAGACCGACGGGTCTGGAAAAAGTAACAGACCGGAAGCACGAAACCGTTCGCTAGAAATCTATGAGAGAGGTAGAGCGAAGGAGTAGGCGTTGAACAATGAAATCCACGGTCTATTCATAATACAATAAGAGTGTGGGTCGCCAGGACAGTGGAAAGCAATTTTGAATTTACGGCGACCTAGAATTTGATGAGAACTTTTATCGAATCGCAGGAAACTAGATATAGGATAATTTCACTCCTCGGTAATAATCTCGATAAAGGACAAGGTAACAAGTAACAATCTCGATTGAAACCGAACGAAATGTTTCTTACGAAACGAACGATGTCGATAATCGTATTTGTCGGACACATAAATCTAATCGGTTGTTGATACGTTCTTCTGTTGTTGCGAAGACGTTTCTTAACTTTTGATAAGCAACGGAAGAAAAAGTAACGATACGACTGTGAATGCACCGCAAGCGCGAGGGTCCTTTCCATAAATCGAGATAATCTAAAAAAAAATGACCCCTCGAAAGCAGAACGGTCGAGTAATCTTCCTATCGCTGCGTACACAACCGGTCTTTTGCATTTCGAGACCCTTCTACGCAGCTGCTCCTCTACAGACTAAATAATGTCGCTCTTCCGTCGAATCGAAACGCGCGAGTGTCCAAAATACAACTCGCGTAAATTAAATCGAATTTTACCGATGCAACTTTTCATGTATTTATCAGTCGTAATCGCTTGCGTTGAAGTCATCACGTATCTGACGCATGTCACGATTCAAGGAACCACGAGTGATGCAGGTTTTTCGTGTTTTTTTTTCCTTTTATTTTCGATATAACGGTGACGTGATTTGTGCATCGTGTCACGACAGAAGTTTAAATTCGGATCCTCGATATCTTCTTGTAATGAAATTAACAAGTAAAATCGGAAGGTTTCTTGATAAAAATTTTAAATCAAAATTAAAAAAGTTAAGTGTAAGTTGATTTCAATTTCGAATCGTTGCGCGTAGCTTGGGGCTTCGTCACCCTTCTGAACATCTGCTCCTATATTTCTATGGAGACTGTCGATAGCCCTTCCCCTCTCCTGTTACCAGTTACCCCTCTCGTTCCTGTTACCAGACGCCACGTTACACCGTTACAAACTTCGATAGATAAAAGACTGCTTTTGAAATAATACACTCGTAAGAAAAAAAAGAAAATTCCGTAAATTTGAACACACACAAAGAATACAGTTAATCGTACGAAAGCGCGACAGGTATAAAAATACGTCTAACACCCAAGGAACGAATTATGCATTTGAAACAGAAACGTTATTTATTACTGCGAAGTAACACGAGTCGACTCTAGGTATAATTTTCATATTCTTCTTGTCTTTCGTCGCTCGATAAAAACGAGTATAAAAAAAACTGTAATTTATCACGCAATCGTCGAAGATTCACCGCGAAATATCGTTAGACCACGTTTAAAAATGGGAAGCGTACCGATAAAAGATATCGAAATGGCGTTCGAGAGCTTCGACGATAACGTTCGAGAAAGTAAAGTTTCCCCTAAACAATTGCAGTATCGCGAAAAGAAGTCGAACACCGACGAGACTTCGTTAATTTCTCTTGCTGTAACGCGAGTAACAAATGGAAGATCTTATTCCCGTCGTGGAAGTAATTAAACACGATCTCGAAGAAGAGAAAAGAAATCACTGACGACGCGTAATACTTCTCTCGATTTGAGATCTTGGGTCGGCAAGAAAGTAATCTTAGCTTTCGTCAACTGCGTTAGGTTGAAGCAGTAGTTATTATTTTTATATGATTCAGTACACCGATACATATACAACTATTGTAAATCCTCTCGATTCTAGTTGGTGAGCTTAAAGTTCAGGACTCGTAAAATAAACAAAAAAATGTCACAATTATGATCACGAATCACGAAGTTTGTTGAGAAACATGACAGAAGACCAACGAAAAAGATGGAAAATATATAATCGATTGAAATTTATGTTCAACGTGTAAAGGGATTGAGATTTATTTTACACTTTTAAATCGAAATTACTCTCTTGCCAACCCGATAGAACGCGATCGAAAGAGCCGAGGACACGTAGAAGTTAGCCTCGTCACCCTCCTGCCGCTTCTTCCTCCTGCTCGCTCGCCTGGCGAAGAAGTTCCCGTGGGCAAAAACGATCGATACACCTGGCGGTACCTAGGGGTCGTTGGCAACACGGGGCAAACGTCTGCAAATGGGCGAGGCGAGGTAAAACGCAAAGGCGAAGGAAAATGGCGAGGACCGCCGCGCCGTCGTCCTTGCCTTGCTTTATTTGGGAGCGCCTTGCCAACGCTACTGTGTTGCTGCTCCTCCGAACGCTGAAACTCGCTGTCCTTGAGCCGCAGGTACGATCTACCCCGGAATGGTCAATCGTAATCTCGTTGCACAATGCTCGACGATTATTATCGAATGACGAAATTCGTGACGCCGCTTCCGAAACCTTCGCGACTTTCCGCCGTTCTTCGCGATCAACTTGATGAAAAAAGATTAAAAAAAGAAAGAAAAGAAACACGCTTCTCTCTACCGACGAATGCATTTTGAAACTACTTCTTGAATGTCTCTGAAAAACTACGAACGCGTGGAAGTCTAAATAAGAATTCCTAGATTAAAAATTATATCTCAAGAACTATTTAATTTACGCAAATCCGATTGGAATTATTGGCTAGCTCCGTTTAGAACGTATGATTCGTAATGTCGGATTATTCGAAGATCGAATATTCAAATATAATTATAAAAAAAATCTGTAAAAATATTAGTAAGAAAATTACGGTAACTTAAAAAGTACCTTAAACATATTAGACAAGTAACCACTTTGGCAATCAATCCGCGAATGACGAGAAATCAGGCATTTTATATTACACGATCCATGGATTTACGCGTTAAGAAATTATTGTTGACCTCGCTTCAAGAAACAGAAGGCACGCGCAAGGTCTGTACCTTCGACACGAAAGGGCGACATCGACGCGAAAAATCGATATCGCCTTACGGGTAGATCGAAAAATTCTAGGACTTCTTGAGGGCCGTTGACTCGTGACGAAGCCAACAGCAGCAGCAGTAGCAACACCAGGCAGGCAGGCAGGCAGGCAACCTTGAAAACTATGAGAGCGTGACAACGATCATCGGAAGAGTCTCGCCTTTGGTCGTCCGGTCGATGTCTCCTCTTCGACGCTCCTTTGCAATATTTAATACGTAACGCGTTAACGCAACAGAACGAAGACATGGAAAGTGAATCGCGAATGAGAATCGTTAGAGTTCGATAACGCGATGCCTTCGTTGTAAGATCTTGTACGACACATATGCCCAATATGTCACATGTATTCGAATTTATCGTATGGATAATAAAAGTCGTGCGTAAAACGTCCAACAGATTGGATAAACGTTTAGAATAAAACGAAGTATTTAAGTATCAGACTTCGCTACATGGCATCTGAAACAAGATGGCGAGGCGACTCGGCTTCGAAGTTACCTTTGTCGTTCGTGAGTGTGGAAGTTTTCTCAGAAGCAGAGAAAATCTTGGCGTACCTTTTCTCCTTCTCCTCACTCTTCTCGCTCCTTCGAGACACCATAGCAACGGCGAGGCTAACGAAAAAGAATGGAAGAGCCGAGCGAAGTCGTATCTCGTATCCAAGAATATTCCGTGGGTATTCGAAGGTATCCGTAAGAGTGAAATATGTAAATATGTCTAATGAAATGCAGCTCCTTTCGTTTTTATCCTTGAGATAACGTACGAAATGAAAGATCGCAAAAAGATATGTTAAATAAGAAACGATTCTCTCCGATGCATAAATTTGTAATTAGGTGGACGATACGCTGATCGAGATTGTCGAGGTGAGAAAAAGAAACGAGGTTGAAGTCCAATCAATCGGTCATAAAATCGCGTTAAACGTTACACGAAGCCAAGTGTGCTTCCTTCGATACACGAGGGGAGAAAAGAGAAACAAAAAATCGAACGTTTATTCGAAACTTAAGATCGTCAAGCTTTAAAAACATTCGACGATATCGACGAGTAACAAGATTCTAAACGTACGACGTTAGAAGTTTCTCGTTCATCTTCGCAAAGATCTCCGGTGCGCGAACGTACCTCTCAAGGAGATCACGGTAACGCTAGAAACGTTACCTTTATTAAGGCGACGTAGCGATGGCAATGGAACGACAGACCGTGAAACGTTGAAACCTAAGAACATACTCGCTTTCCCAAGGACCAACGGGTAGCAGCAGCTAGCAGAGCCCATGGTAATGGAGAGACAAGGCAAGAAAAGAATGCAAATTCCAATACTTTAAATACGTGACGCGTGTACGCCTCTCGCGAGCAAGAGAGACGCCACTGTCGTGAAGCAACGTTCGCCTAACGGAGACGGAAGAGCGTACGTACGTACACGTACGAACACGATCCCAGGAAGAAAAAATCGGAGGGGAGAGAAGGAGAGAGACGGAGCGCGTTAGAGACGCGGAGTTGCGCGCGCACCCGCTCGATTCTTCCGTCGCATCAACCGGTGAATTCCGAATGACGATGGGACCAAGCCACGCCCAGAGTAGCCTCGTTCTTGCGTCTCTCGACGGATTACCGACGTCGAAAAATGTACATTTTTTTTGAACTTTCATTCTCGCTTTCGACGTAACTTCGATTTTTCGAAACTGGCGTCGAACGACTTTCGAACGACCAGAAGAGTTCGACGCGAGAATTTAAAATGGCGGCGGTGAACGCTTCTCGTCCATGCGCGACGAAGACCGGAAAAGAAGGAGAAAAAGAGAGGAGAGAAGAGAAAGAGAGAGAGAGAGAGAGAAAGGAAGCAAAGAAAGAGAAAAAAACAGCGTCGAATCGACTCGCCGGCCGGCGAGCCGCCCGTCGCCATGACAGGTCTTCGACCGCACGACGTTGCCGTTTTTTCTTTTTACATACCAACGAGCACCGACGAAAGAACGGCGCGACGTTAAATGTCGCTGGTAGAACCGACAACCGCGCTTTCGTCGGCGGGACGAGACAAGAGCGCGTCATCGGCCCTCGTTCGAAAATTCCATTCTTCCGTCTCCACGTTCTCGAACGAACGACGATGACGACGACGACGACTACGCGTCGCTCTTCTCCACCGAACGCCAATATGGCGCTCGTGACGCGTTTCGTGCGCGCGCGCGCGCACGCGTCTCCTCGCCTCGAGAACGACGTTCCTCGAGGATATAAAAGAAATTCGAAGGTCAGAAACGCGACGAATAATATCGTTTAAAGATCGCGAGAACGACATCGTCTACGTGTTAATCACGCGATAACGGTTAACCGTCCTCCCTCCCACCTCTACCTCTCCACTAATCGTAGAAACGCAGAATTTTTTCAAAAAAATTCTCTAACCCGCCCCTCCCCGACCGGCACCGTACAATGCAACTACTCGACAACCTTCTTCTTTTTCTTCCTCTTCACCTCTCTGTCTCTCTCTCTCTCTCTCTCTCTGGTCGGTACGTACCTTTGCGCCAATTTGGTTTCCGCACTGGCCGGCCTGGATATGAACGATTTCCCTCATGATTCCTAGTTGATTTCTCTCTTTCTTTCCCTCGTAGAACTACTACTCGAACTCTCTAGCCAACTGACGATCGTCACGATTCTTATCGAACGAACAATGACGGCGGAGCGGCGGCGGCGGCGGCGACGTGAGGACTGTTACAATGTACGGTAACGCACCACGAGAGCCCACAAACGAATATGCGCTGGCAGAGGCGTCCGTTACAGATTTTCAAGCCTCTGCTCGGGAGCCGAAAGTGGTGGGGATGGAACGGCCAGCGAGCGCGCGATTGGTCGACGCCGTTAGCCCCGTCGCCCACCGACGCGGCGTTGCCAGACGCGCGATTCGCGATCACGCTTGCGTGTGGGCAGAACTGCTCCCGTGTGGCGCGTCGCGCGCCTGTTGCGTGCGCGTCTGCGGCTGCACGTCGAGACGTCGCAGTAACGCCGTCGAAAATTTCGATTCGTCGAGGGCGAGCCGAGACGAGAAGAGGCCCATCGGCCAGCCAGCCGTGCTTCTGTTAACTCGGTTGGGTCGACGCGCGTCTGGCTTCGAGCCTTTTCGAGGTTAGATCGTTACCGGAAGAAAGGGACGCGGAAACGATTGGCGGTGGTGGTGGTGGTGGTCTACGCGTCTATGCGTACGTAAAACGGCAACGGCGCCGCGCCATTCGGACGCCGGTGAACGTGGACGCGAGATGTCGTTGCTCGATCGTCGTCCCGCTACGTCCGGAGACTTGCCATAATTATCGACGATAGAAACGCACGCGGTTCGGAGGAGAATTACTCGAACGTTATTGGGGTAGAGCAGTTCGTTTTAACTGGTTTAATGCCATGAGAGAAAATGACGACGATTACGGGGGATCGTTTCGAGGCGGATTAAACGAGCCGAAGTTGAGAGAAGCGCGATTAGAGAGTTAAACGCGTCTACGCGTCGTCTTTCACGGTTTTTAATGGAGTCCGCGACGACAGAGCGTTTCTCTTATAATCGTATCTCGAGAATTCGGCCTCGAGGTGACGCGTAGAAAAGTCCTTTTTCGTCGGGTCTTTTTTCATTTACGCTACGCTTTTCCCTCGTTCAGTCCTCTCGAAAGTCGTCGTTTCGAGATTTTTCAGTGGTACGTGCGCGAATATAGCGAGACGCGTTGCGGCATCGAACGGAGCCTCGTTTCGCCATTCGTCTCTCGCGCCGCCATAAATAAGCGCTTTTATGGCTCCGATGAGACCGAGCAGACCGAACCGAGTACACGCGAAAAGATTCGCATCGCCCCGAGCGTGTTCGGCATTTTCGCGAGAATCGAAGTCGAAGTGGATCGAAGAAGACGCCGCCGCTTCTGCGCCGCTTCGTCGTTGAACTCGATCGAACGTACGGCCGTACGATTATGTTAATCTCCGTCCTCCCTCTCTCTTTCTCTCGCGCTAGCGAGCATATTCATTCATGACAATGGAGGAGGTACGCGAACGACCGTCTCGTAATGATCATAGCAGGAATAATTTTAACGACGTTGTCCGGTTCCCTCGTCGCGACGCCTGCGATTGGAACGACTGCAACGGGAAAAGAACGCGTTTCAATTCGTTCGTTCTTCACCGTGTGATTTCTTCCATAGTATTCGATCGAAATTCGATCGAAGTTAACAAGCACGATCGAAATTTCGATATCGCGGGAATTTTTCGGAAAGAGAAAAGATATCGTGAAATTCGTTTCCGCTGGTCTGGCGTTCCTAGTTCGTTCTTATCGATTTTCCGCGTCCTGTTACTCGTGAAAGGCGACCGTTCGCGCTTGCTATATATGTACGTAAACGGGTGTCGATAATTCGTCGACAATTAGGCGTGATTTGTAATCAGTCTACCGGTCGATCGTTTCTATTTTTTTTTTTTTAAGAAAGAAAAAAATAATATCTTGAAATTCGTTTTCACTGCTCCAACGTTCTCGATTCAGCGACATCAATTTACTACGTCCTGTCTTCGTGGAAGATGATCGTTCGCTCTTGCTATATACGTAAAACGTACTGATAACTCAGACAATTAGGCAGGATTTGTAATCTGCCTGCCGGTCGATCGTTTCTATTTTTTTCAAAGAAAAAAATGATATCTTGAAATTCGTTTTTGCTGCTCTAGCGTACTCAATTCAGCGTTATCAATTTACTACGTCCTGCCTTCCTGGAAGGCGACCATTCGTGTTTGCTGTATACGTAAAACGGGTGCTGATAGTTCATCGACAATCAGACGTGACTCGTGATCGGTCTGCCGTTCAGTTCTTTCTGTTAAATTGCAACGTTTCATCGTGAACCTTCAAACATTGGAATACAATGTGGTTGGTGCAAATGAGAAACGGACGCTTAACTCAACGATGATTCGCGCGCTTGTCTCGACGCGAAGAGACGAGATCGACTAACGAAATCAGCGTTACGCGTCACAATGACGACGATGCTTCGCTGTCGTCGCGCGATGACAAGAAAAAATTAGACAGCCAAGGGGAAAAATCGCCTTTGAATCTGTGTATCTACGTAGCAACAATACGCGCGTCGATCTCGCAAACAAAGATTCTAGAAGCTTCTACAAGCTTCTGCAAGCTTCTAGAGGATTTCGAAACCGTTCGAAAACAATGACCGAATATTCGCCGAGCGGGGAATCTCTTTATGTCTCGATCTTCCCCAGCAGACCGATTTTCGCGACACAATAAAAGCTATAGTCGCTGAGAGGGAAGTTAGTTACCACGCTTGGACTACTACGTCTCTATTGCTCGTTACTTCGCCTACATCTCTACTGCTACTCTACGTTGCATTACGCTGCGCAGTTTATCACAACCAGCCACGCGATGTAATTTATATTACGTTTTTATTACATTTTTGTTTCATTTTTATTCTTTATTCCTTTGTATTATAATAGAGAATGTTGTGCCAGTTGTTCGTTACGATTCGAGCCTTCACTCTTTCCATATCGCACCAACGTTTATGAATCGTCGTTCAATATTCGACAATATTGGATCCATGAGCTCAGAATTCACCGAAGTCGTTCGATGGCCGAACGAGCGAGCTTAGAATAAATCGCACCCTCGACGGTCACTCGACCGCAGGACAATACGATAAAACCTCTCCTGCACGGCGCAACGATCGTTCATTTCGTAGATCTGAACAAATCGTTAAGACGACGCGGTTCGAACGCATATGAGAATTCGATTCTACCATTTTTTCATAACGGATTATATATTCTTTAAAAGGAATTACAAAAACGAATTTACGCTGTCTTATCGATTCTTTTTTTGCCTTCTACTTTACGCAATCGATCCAATTGGCTTGCGAACGACAGTCTACGTAAACTGTAAAAGCAGGCGCGGTTGGCGACTGGTTCATTGCGGTCCCGACCACCCTTACCCACGATTCGTCTTAGACCCACCCTGACTACCCTAACCTGCCGTCGAAGAAAGTCGATACGCGAGTGACTTTCGTACACGCCCTTCCGGACGAAGGTGAAATTAATTAATTCGATCATTCGACGTGGCTGCTTGGCGTTCGAAACACCATCGAGCCACGAATTTCGCCCGGCTTTTTCTCGACTTTTCATGATCTCCCTTCGAGCCGCGATGCACCTCGGTGCAACGACCGATAAAAAAAAAGATAACAGGGACGTTTTATCGATTCGCATCGCGAAGTAAACAACCGTGAAGACGTCCGATCGTTTCGTCTATCCGCTGCAATATGGTCGCGGAAGCGCGGATTTCTTGCGACGACGCTTTCTTGTCGATAATCCGTCGTTCGAAGTCGAAGCTACCGCGGCAAGAAACCTAATGGCAGGATATCAAAGCGTAAAACGACGCTTAAAACGAGCCATGGATCGCGCGAGTAAATATTGGGTCGTTCGGAAAGTTCGTGCCGATTTTCGTTTTTTTTTTTTAATTTATTTATTAGTTTATTATTTATATTATATTTTTTATTATATATCTTATTATATATATATATATAATAAATAATTATATATATTATACAATTAATTTTTTTTCTTCAAAAAAAAAGAAAAAAATTTTCTTCAAAATCGGCACGAACTTTCCGGACAATCCAATATTATTACACGCGTGGTGTTTGATGTCCTCGGAGGTATACTTGCGAACGGCCTTGCGAAATTTTTCTCTCGTTCTCTCGTCTCGTCTTAATCGTCCGAAAACGATCGAGACGATAGCTCGATCGTCCAAGAGAAAATCGGATTCGATGGCGAGCGCGTTCGAGTTGGTCGATTGAATGAATCATTCGAGATTCTAAAAATCCTTACGCAACGCGACGTTACCTCGATTCGCTTCGTCGTTTTGTCACGCTTAAGCGCCGTACGAAGCTGAATCTCGCGTTCCTTATTCTATTTATATTCTTTCTTCCTTTCGTTCCATCGTCGACGTAATTTTCGTTTCTCTAAAAAACGCAATCGAACAAACGGAAAAATTTCGCCTGAAGTGTCACGCGTTGAAAACGTTATTTTTACCAACGACGAAAACATCCAAAATTTGTCGTTCTTATCCCTCGTCGAAACATCGGATCGTCTCTTGATACGTCGAGTGCCGTGCTGCTTAGAAACGCGTGTTTTACCTCTTCCAATAAGATCCATTAGAATTTTTCGAAAAGAAATATTTAAATATTTAAATTAACGATACAACCCTGTAATAAACAAAAATCAAGTAAATTTTAAATAAACTTCAGACAATTACTTTCTATGTAAATCGTTTACTTCTATGTCATATTTTAATACGTCGATCACAGGTGACTGACGCGACCTGAACGAAAGGTTCGGTGTCAGTCGGCGATGACTGACGTGGCCACTCAACGTCGCTGATCCATCTATGGGACGATCTTGCCGCTTCGAGGCTCGCCTAACCCCGTTTCGAAGCGACGCGAAGTCGAATCCAATCGCCGGCAATAGCGCGCGTACGAAGAACAATGAATTTCCCTCCCCACCGCGGTTATTAACGAATTTGACGTCCTCGTTTCTCAACGAGGAGCCGTTGAAAGGCCCAACGACGAGGACGACGGACGAGGGAACGTCCGTCTCGCCTTCGACTAATCGCTCGTACCACGCGTCCATCGTGGCGAACCCCCGTCGTCGTGAAACCGTCTAAAACGTCGCGATCGTGCGTTTACCTATGTACGATCGACACCGATCGACGCGAAAGGTAAGCCGCCGTCGTCGTGGTCTTCGCGGTGATTCGACGCCATATTTCGCCGCTGTCGGTGATAATTCGATGGACATCGATGGGAGAGCTTCTGTATTATTCAAAGGAACGACGTGGTGCCGTCGTGCGGTGTCTTCGTACGTGGCGTTCAGTACGCAAGCGTCCGATAGAGCGAAATCGATCGCGGTGGTGGAGGAAGAAGAGAGACCGGAAACGGGAGGCTGAATCGATCCGATCCGAGAGACGGCGCCTTTCGTATGCGCGCGTGCTAATCGAAAGTGCAACGAGGAGGAGGAGGAAGAGAACGGCCAGACATCGAGACGAGAAAATTGAAATAGAAAAGAGGAATACGAATCGACGTAAAAAGACAATAACGGCAAGAAGAAGAGCCGAAAAAGATGAAGACGAATCGAAATAGACAGAGAGGAAAAACGATATTAACGCGTTGTCTGTAGATTGGCTTCGAAACAAGGGCAATTCTGGATCGCGCTACGTCCGAGGAGACGTTCGCGAGAGAGAGAAGATGGAGAAGGGGAGGAAGGAGGCGGGATGGGTTACGCATTGCGACGCGTAGTCGCCGATCTCTTCTCGGCGTTACCATGTATGGATCACTCGCTCTCCGTCACGGAGAGGAGAAAAAAAATCTGTCGGTCGTTCTCGTGCGCCCGCGCACCACGAGCGCACTCCAGCCTTCTCCTTCTGCGTCTCTCTTTCTTTCCTTTTTTATCCCTCTTTCTTACGATCTCCTCTCTCTCCACGCACGTAAGCTAGCAACGTCGAAGGCGCACGGTTGATACGGTCGCACGTTGCAGTACTGGCGCACGTAACGGGGCTGCGTGCCGTCGAGGGATCGCGTATTATTATTATTATTAATCGTTGTTACTATCATTATCGTCATTATTATCAAAGGATGCCAAGAGAGACGTTTTCATTCAGCTCGACTCCATTTTCCACGAGGAACGAACGAACGTCTCCTGTCGCTGCTTAGCGTGTTCACCTTTGCGCTCTGTCTCCGGGAAGGTCTCCGAGGGTGCTCGATTTCCCTACGTACGCCCTTACGTCCTTGTGTGCGTGTGCGATACGCACACAAATAAAAGTTCGCGACATTGGCAAAATTAATTCCGATCGTTTCGACCGCCGCTTTTAGGCGTGCGCGTCCGTATATGTACGAACGCACACGTACACGCACAGATGCGAGGATTTCTAGGTAGGTGTAGATGGATAGGTAGGTCGGTAGGTAGGTAGGTAGGCGCGAACCGCTTTACAGTGGCCTTTTTTGCTCCTTTTTTTCTCAGCTTTTTTCTCCCTCCCCTCGCGACGTTACGAAACGACGCACGGGCACGCGAATAAAAAGGAAACGAACGAAAAAGCTAATTCGCTGAAAGGATCACGCTCGTGGAACGGAGAAGCGTGGGTAGGCGCGCCTTCGAGTTCTACCCTATCGATTAGGCATTTCTTCTCGAGGTCCGCGGACAATTTCCGTCTTCTCGCGCCTTCTCGACGAATACCGCGACTTTGGAAGTTCGTCGTGATTTCTCGCGAAGCTCGGCAGCGAGACGAACGTCGGACTCGCGTTCGATGCGCCGTACGAAAGTAGTCCTAGCCGTCTCGACGAATGCGAACAACGGTTGCGTAACGCGTTGAGCAAGGTATACCGCTCGCTCGGAGTGGTAGTAGGCACTTACTTCGTTTAAAGACCGCAAAGGCGACCTTCCGACGTAACGTTTCGGAAATACGCGAGACTCGTTTACGGTGCAATGCCACAGACCGAGGCACGCGCTGTACAACGATAATGATAGCGATGACGACAACGACGGCGACGGTCGTGGCAACGAGTTACGACCACGCTTCCTCGTCTTCGTAATAATCGTCATCGATTCGACTTTGAGGAAGTTCCGTCGAGCGTCGTATCTTCCTAACGTTTATTTCTTTCGTTCGGTTGTACGGCGAGTCGTTTCGTTTTTTTTGTTTCTTTTTTACGAAAGAACGTTGTTTTTATGTTTTTTATGTCGCTTTTATGAAAAACCGCTGAGAAAGAACGAAATGACTTTCCGAACAATCTAATACATCAACGTTGCACGACCTGGACACGCGTTGTCCCAGAGGGACGGAAGAGTCGCTTCATTAGTTTGCACGGAAGTGATAATGGAACGCGTGCAGGCGTCACGTGACGTCTAATGTAATCATAACTGACGCGAGAAAATGAGGCTTCCAGCGAATTAATGCGTTGGAACGATGACAGAACTAGAATTCGAAAGAAGCGATATCGCGAAACGCGAAGATCGTACTGTTACGCGGAATAAGGAAGAATCTTGGTCGAGAGGAAATTGGGATTGAATTATATACTTTGTACGCGTATTACTGTAACGATCGTATAATTTATATTGGTTAGAGTGCGCGCGTGTTCTTTCGCACGCGTGCGTCTCTCGTACGTACGAGCGTGGATTGGTGATCGTGCGTCGATTGCATTTCGACGTAGAAGGTAACGGAACACCGCTCGCACCGTTTTAGAATCGATGGTAGAAACGTCGGCGAGTCGGATTGACCGTCATCCGCTATTTTTCGCATCTTTTCTACCGTTTTCGTGCCTCTTTCGAGCCTCTCGTACCCACACCAAGACACGTACATACGTTCATCGCGCGCGCGACTTCGGCGTCCTACGAACGCGAAGGTACGACTTCTTTTTTTTTTCTATTATACAAAAGAAAAAAGGTCGAATTCGTCCAACTCGAACGTCAACCTTTTGCATATCTCGCGCCAATTTTTTAACGGATAAGTTCAGACGCGTCACATGAATCGAGCACTTTTTGTATCGTCTTACGTTCATGGTTAGTGGCTGATAAATAAATAGAAACAAGGATAGAATCTATTTCGCTTAGGGGATAAATTAATTAATTTATGACAGTTTAACGAAGCACCGATCTAAGATAATCAGGAATGATCTCTCAGAACTGACTGAAGCGCCACTTGCGATCATTCAATGCGCCACGTTTGGCGCATGCACCTCGGTTTGGCCTTCCCTGGCCTAGGTATTCGAATCGGACTTTCGCCGGATCTTCCTGCACTCGCGCGGAGATTGCATAATGCGAAGCGAGACGTGTCGCGATAATAATTCACGGGGATACGCGCAGCTTAATGCCCTCATGCCCATTGTCCTTCGTCGGCTTTGCCATTAAACGAGTCCGCCGGTATAAGCGTCGGGTGACATCACGTCCACTTCGGTACGAGCATCGTACCGAGCCTGGAAAACCACGAGAGACGTTTTGCGATTGGATTCGTCACCTGCGGCGTTGTTTATACAGAAGACGTCTTTCTCGATTCGCGATGAACGCGCGATAATTCCGTCGAGCGAACGCGTCTGCGGAAAACGCGCTTGCGTCTCGCCATCGACCATGGTACTGTTACGGTACCGGCGCTTATCGGTCGCCAAAGAAGGTTCATTTTTCGTTTCTTTCTGTCCTTCGCACCCGGTCGTACGCGTCTTTTTTGTAATTTTGAGATTTTTTTTCGTGGTGTTAAGTATCGGGGATTCAATGAGTAGAGTCGAAAGGTCGTAAGTTCGCGAAAAACGACAACCGTGAGATTCAGCTTCAATTTTTTAAAGCTTATTGACCTTACGAAGCTTTAAAATACGCGTTTCAAGGTTAATGGAAAGTGAGGAACGAATTTTAAACGAGAGCGATTTGGCTAACGCTTTTATTAAAAGGAAAGATAAGAGCGTCTACTTCACAAATTACATCGATCGAACTTCCAAACAGCGCCACGCCTGCTTTCACGAAAAATTTGGTTAGTTCTAATTTTTTGAAAGTCTATTAGTTTCACACGCTTTAAAATACGCGTTTCACGGTTAATGGAAAGTGAGGAACGAATTTTAGGCGATAGTAATTCGGCTGACGCTTGTAATAAAACGAAGGATTTAATAATAGGAGTGTCTACTTCAGAAATTACATCGATCGAAGTTCCAAATATAGCGCCACGCCTGCACGACATTCGCGACAAATTTGGTTAGTTCTAATTACGACAGATCGTTGAGTCGACGACGTTAAATCGCGCATGATCGTTGCCGCGTAGGTGTGTTTCTTTGGTTTTATGAACAGCCATCAAGGCGAATGTTCTCGATACGGCCTATAGCATAGTTAGCGTTCTTATGGATTTAAATCACGTACGTTCGCCGTGTCGTGATGACACGATAATGGGAGGAGTCAATCGTTCAATTTTCCGACAGAAGAATCGTTATTTCGTGGCTGTACGATTTCATCGATCGCTGTCGTCATTCCCATCCCTATAAGTCGTTTACCGTGTCTTCTTTCTCCTTTCAAGCCTCTATTTCCTCCTTTCGAGCACGTTCCGATCAATTTAAAGCAGACGAGAGATATTATTTATTTTAGAAGAAACACGTGTATCCTGAATCGAATTCGCGCAAAACTTTGAAATTCGAAATTACGAGACGAGACGAGACGAGATTACGATTTTACGTCGAAATCACTTTAACGCGATGTATGCGATTAGTAAAACGTACAAATTTGGAGACACGTGCGTAAGAAACCGTAGATCATCGAAGCGAAGAGGTCGAACATAAAAAACGTACCGTAAAATATTTTTTCGTGTTCTCGCGATAGCGTCGGATTAAAGGGGAGGCATTGTCACCACAAGGGGCTTCTGTGTCATATTTCATAGCCGTTGTAGGAGATTACGAGACGAACCCCGCGATGACGATTGCTTTTAAATCGTTCACCCTACGGCGGATTTAACCCTTTCACAGCGTGGTAAAATTACGAAATCTGGTCCAAAAAATGTCTATCTTCTTCATGTTCGAGAACACTTCGGCATGTAACAAAAAATATAAAAAACGTGTAATTAGTCCGTGTACGATATATTTTAATAAAACACGAAATACATAAGTCGACGTCGCAATTTGGACAGTAGTATCTTGTTTTGTTTCTCACTTTTTAATAGTCTTAGAAAACAGAGGAAGCAAAGAATCTAGCCATAGACTTAGATATCTTTAATAGACTTAAACAGTTTGAACCGTGCGTGGCACGAGATAAGCTGTATGATACTTAACGCTCTGCTCGTGACTGTCACGGGATAAACTGTCAATGGGTTAAAACGGAATGAAATTATTTATTATTTTAATTTAAATCGTGCGTCCCTTTGACGAAAATCTTTCGAAGTCTTACTCGACGATTTCGACGATACGATAACCAATTAACAGAACGGATTCATAACAGGAATCGTTTGAAAAGACGTTCCATTGAGTCACGTACGACCTATTCTTTTACAAACGAATGGTATCGGCCGCTTACGTCGCGTCTATTTATTAAATTATACGATACTGCAGCATTGATCGCGTCTACGCGTTATATTTTACATCGCGTCGGTGTCAATTACTGCTTAAAAGGAATCGTGTTTGAGAGAGGAGCCAGACCAAGAGAATGGCGTACATCGATCGAGACGCGTACGTTCCTCCGCCCCACGATGACTTCTGCTAACTGCATCCTGAATGCGCATCGATGGCACTCGAAGCATTCGCGAATACGGATCTCCTCGAACCGCCATGAATTCGTGAACCACGTATAGATATTCGATGCGAAATTGAGACACACAGAGGGGAGCCCCGCAGGGGGGGGGCGGTCCTTTAGATTGCCCCCTTTGGGAGGTGGCGTTCCCACGGACCTTAGCTG
>JAITYT010000412.1:662628-682451 GCA_025433975.1 Liostenogaster flavolineata
GAAATTAATTCTAAATATTTTTTATGAATTAGTTATTCTTTCACAAAGCAGTCATCTTGACTTCTTATAGGCAATATCGGTATATACTAAATCTCGGGCAATCTAGCGTTAAGTACACGCGCACACGTACGTACGTATGCACGTTCCGTAGAATGGAGAACGATTAGATTTGCGCATCGTGTCACGAATACGAACAAAATACCGGAATTCTCGCGACGCTCGTCGAAACGAGTACTTCGACGACGTTCGTTACGTTCCTGCGATATGAAAGGAATCCATCGAGCTGCGAATTTATGCGCGAGCGATGCATGCAACAGCTTCGCTCGCCGGTAAATATTTTTAAAAACGACCGAATTTACCGCGCAACGTCGATCAATTTTTTTCTACCGGAGAACGTCGAGACTAAAGAAGAGTCAAGTGTTTAACACGCACTCGTCGCACGACGAGTAGTACTTAGAGATATTTTATACAAATTTACAAATGGCATTCTATCGTATTTAAGAAGATACACATAAACGATAAGTTAACACTTTGCCGACTGCACATATATCGAATCGCCGTTAGGTTGGCGCCGGCGATTGTCACGCAGTTTCTACTAATTCTAATAGAATTTGAGTAGTAATGTAAGATTTTAACGAAAGGCGATCCGGTAAATTGGAGAAGGAGAACAATGAAAGCAATCGTTTACCTAAAAAAATGCATATCTTTATAAAAACTTTGTAACGATAAGATAGCATCGCCACTGGAGAAAAGAAGTCACGCGCGCGTGACAGCGGCCGATAACACAAAGCGTTAAACACCGTGAGAACTAGCATCCGAATCTTGGTAGCAAACGCGTCTCGAGTTCGTTGGAGAACGCGAGAAATCTTCGAGTTTTTCACCGTAGGGAAACGATGGGTTCTGGATACGATCTGGTCGCACTGAGGCCAGCCAGCTCTCTCGAATTGAAAATCCGGTACGCCGTTCGCATGAATATGCATTCCCCGATCGCATCGGTCGTTACGCTGTCCCTGGGAGAGTTCGGTCGCGTCTCCCACCGTTCTGGCTTGTCTTGGTCCGGCGAGCGGCGCGGCATCCGAGGGCCAGGCGTGACGAGAAACGACGCATCGTTTCGCCATTGTCGGCATTCGCGATTCCCAACTCGCCCGTCTTTAAAGCGACGGCTTTCCTTCGTCTTCGCGGCTATCACCCAATTCGAACAACGCAGAAATTGGCTCGTCGGGTCGAGTGCTTTCTATCGATTTCCTTTTTCTTCTGTCTCGCGACGTCGATTCGCGTAGGACGCGTCGTGCCGCGTGACGCATCGCCGATCGTGACGCATCGCGATCCCAAAAAGCGCCGATAGAAAAATTTCACTCGTCTCGCCGTGCATCGCGAGAATAAAAAACGATCGAGGTGAAGCGTTTCGTTTTTCGATGCAACTCCTGATCCAAAAGAAACGAGTCGCTGCCGGCGAAGTTTCGTAGCCTTCGCCGTTCCTTTTTCAGGGAGTACGAAAGACTTTTTCTCCGGCGGGGGATATTACGCGAAAATTATGTCAAGGCATGACTGTCGATCGGGCATCGTTTGTCACGATCAGGCTTCTCTCCTGAGGAGAGTATCGAGATTTTTTGTCGAGTCCCGTGACGTGCTGTTCCTCAGGATCGGAAGATGAATCAGGCGCTTCCTTCATCAATCACGATAAATTGCGGTACGTTACTTGATCCAGCGAAGGGAGTCCGCATCTCTCAAAAGTTTTTGGACAATCGAGAATAAATAATCTGTCGTTGTATATTTTTTTAAAATGTATTTCCAAAGTTCAAAGAAATACGAATATTTTGTTCCGCTGTTAGAAACAGAAGGATTGATTGATTTAATTGGCATGACCTTGGTAGTGAAACCCTTACGAATTGCCATACCTCGGAATATGGATAACCCGCATCATCTAAATATAGACGATTCCTTTCCCTAAAATAGAACTATCTTACAATAAGACGTTGCATATGCATTATATTGACAAATTTTTTATTTCAAAATGTTTTTCCTTTGAACCAATGAACATTGGAACCGTTTGTTCCAGTGAAAGTAACAGTTTATTGGAAGAAGAATTGTTCAAACTACCATTGCTCACCAAAAATATTTAAATTATATATTACGATTTACGTAATGAAAAGATTAATGAGTAGAAGAGATGGAAAGGAGGCGAAAAGAGAGAAACGCAAGACGTCGGAAGATACAAAGAGATACACAAATCGAAACGAGATTCAGTCTGTCCATATATGGTTACGACCAATGCATTCGTGAGATTTAAAAAAAATACACTAATATATCTTTATCAAATGTTTGATGATTGTAAGTTATAAAATATACTTAAACTATTAAACAGATAACATACAGGAAACCCTCGAATCCTCGTTAAAAAAAGACAAATACGTTAAATTAGCATATATAAGCGCTTGTAAATGTACATTACATGTACACGTTTATAAAAGAGCGATGCACCGGTCAACTGTAAAAGTCATATAATAAGTGGCACAGAACCACTTTCTACAAGAACCTAACGGATGATCTGACGTTCAATGTACTAAAATTCGAGAGTGTCAATAACGCGAATATAAGGAATTGTACTCACCAATGGTGAAAGCGTCTACATTTGCAGTTGAAAGAGGTACCTTCCTTACACGCATATCAACTGCAGCATCTAAGTTGAGTAAGAATGAGTACAGCTATCCCCTCGTATGTATACAGATGGCCATAAAAGTCGTTATATCTGTAAAGTTAAATAGATTGTATTAACAGTAAACACTGTCAAGTTATCAAATTAAAATTAAACTAATATAGTATAATATTTTCATCGACTACTGAAGTTTTCGATATCTATGTAAATTATGAAAGCCCTACAAAGACGTACGTTTACTCGAATATATAAGAATAGCTAAAAATAGCTATCTATTGTTACATAATATTGCAAGCATACTAAACAATAATTCCTTCCTATATAAATAACGGAGTTTTTAATACCGTAGAGAGACATTTAAAGCAAGGAGAATAATATAAATGAATTTTTTAACTATAAATTAATTAAAAATTAAACAAGCGATAATATTCGAATCGAACGTAAATGATCCGAACAAATACAAAGAATTTAAATAAGCTTTCCAAAATATTTAGCTGTAAGTATTTGTTTAATTGTATAAATTTATAATAATTATATAAATATTTTTTTATTTTTTATAAATAGCATACCTTTAAATTATAAAAGATAAAAAAATATACATATACCATTTTTTAAAAAGGAAATTTAATATTATACGGTACGAACGTGGAGAGACATTGATTTTCGTCAGCCAAAGCGCATTGCGGATATTTTGGCCATTTGCCTCGACCAATAGCGTGAAATAAAAGATTTTAGTTTTCGACGTCACATTCGTTTTACACGAATTACAAATAACAAATAGATTCATATTAAATTCATACTTCCGAATTACACGCAACAAAAATATATCTTTATTGTTTAAAGAAAAAGCATTGATCATTTGTGTTTGAAATTGAGTTTATACTGATTTTACATTTTACTTATTTGAGCTCGAATCTTATATTATGTCAAATATTAATTAAGAAGTATTTGTACGTAGACAAACTATGAGCTTAAACACTTTAATAAGATAATGATAAAAGCAGTATATAACTGGTCCAGCGAGGGGAATAGATTAATTAAGTAATTTACAGATGGAATTTATTAGGCTGCACACGTAATGCTAGTTAAGGTCAATTTCGAAGTCTGTAATGCAAACGAAAGTTTTAATTATATAATTGTATTTCAAACATGGATGAATAATAAAAAAAATAATGAGACTTTTAACATTATATCGATCACTTCACAAAATTTGAATTTGATATAGTATAGACTCGAAATCGAAATAACTTTAGAAAAATATTCTCAAGTTCCCCGAAAAATAACTAAGTTTCGATTTGTCATGATACAGGATTTATGCGTTTTGGCAGTTTGTTTCAGGAATACCATCATCGAGTTCGTACTTCACAATCAGATATAACGAACGTCAACTGGCATAAAGAACATACGTGGGATAACCGGCAACGAAGCCAAAGCAGAGAAAGGCGAATCTCGGTTCAAGCGTGGGCGAACAGAACATACTGTAAGCCTCTTTCGATTAGGCACACCAAAAACGACTTTAAATTTTTTATGTAAAAATAAACAATCATAATCGCTTTGGAACTTAATATCCTCGTATAACTATTCGATTACTTACTTTTATTAAAAAGATATTTAATCAAAAAATGAAATCAGGATTAGATGTATAGACGAGTAATATACACCATATAATCATGATATTGTGTTAACATCTGCAATTTTATCTGTATTTTATTTAATATATATTTCTTTTAATATTAACACATATAAAAATATATGATTTAATGAAATTTTAGTTTTGCTCACATACAAAAAAATATAATACAAAAAAATAATTGTATACATACATGTCTATGAATGTGTTATATGTAAGTATACAAATAGGACGAATATGTTGTTTTTTTTTGTTCCACATTAATCGAATTCTCCTCCATCAACTCCACGTATATATTATATTATATATAATTAAGATATTTTCATCTACATATGTACATCACAAATAAAAATAAAAACATTGCACGATGAAACTAATATTTAAAGTTTTCTTGTAAAAAAAGGGTAACTATATCGTTAAATTCCTTATGATACTTCAAATGAAGATTGTGCGGACCATTCTCAAGCATATGTAATCTGCACAGAATAAAGATATATTAAAAAGCTTGAATAGAAAACTGACAATGTTAAGAGTAATAGAGTATACATATATACCTAGCATTTTTTATATGCTCCTTTAGATAAATCGGATGTTCAGGGTCCACTAATATATCTTTAGTTCCGTGAATTATTAATGTAGGACATTTTATACGAGTTAAATCGTTTTTACATAGATCACCTCCTTGGTTTTCAAATATATATCCAATTGTATCTATCCAATCAGACCAAGTTTTTCTAAAATAATTGTCTCCGTATATTTCTAACAAAGGCTTCCTTACTTTTTCTGACCATTTGTCGATATTTCTAACACCTTGAAATTGAAGAAAAATTATATAAAATATGTATATACGTATACCAAAAAAAAAAACATTTATAACATACTTTACATTATACTTTACAAAAAAATCAGAAAAAGTCGAATCAGTATTACGTATCGTAAGAATAATATATAAAATGAAAAATATTTACTTTCATAGAGTTTCATTTCTTGTGGTAAAACATACGAATTTGCACCAAAAACAACCATTTTACGTATACTTTCAGGATAAGTAGAAGCGATCAATAGAGATGTAATACCACCGTCACTCCAACCGATTAATGAAAATTTGTTAAATCCTAAGGCGTGCATTAAATTGCGTGCCCACGTAGCATCGCGCTGAAAAAAGTCAACTGGAAAATCTCTATCAGGTGGCCTTGATTTCCCATATCCAGGTGGATCCCACGCGACTATGGTGAAGGCCTGCTTGTCAAGATTATCAATCTGTGGTTTAAAATCTGTCCATATGGTACCTGTAATAATAATCAGGAACAGATTACTGTTATAATAATTTAACGTAAAAACCATAAGTTGTTACATTCTTTGCTCACGATTATGAATTCTTCTTCTAAAAACAATCTCTTTTGCACAATAAAATTGATTTTTGTAAAAGATACACACTTTGAATTACAATGTGAACAAATTTCCTATAATTCCAAATTCCTTATAATACAAAACATCACACATATACGTATGTCTATATTGGTAAACGTTTAAAAGGTAATAGTAAATGCTAATGTATTTGTAAATAATAACAGTTTAAATAATAATCATAAGCACAATGATTATCTCTTTACAATTTTGAATACAAAGATCAATGAACACAATGTAATGAAGATTATTTGAAATAATTCTTAAGAAAGTATTTAAATATTTATTTACCCATAGCACCACATAGCAGCATTACTGGATGATTACCAATACCAGTTTTAACGTAATTGATATTTATTCCATCCACGTTAATTTTTCGTTCCTATATAACATATATAGTAATAAACTATAATAAAACTTTGTCATTTTTATGTACTTAAACAATATGGAGGAAAATATTTGTCAATATATTACCTCGACATAATCTTCCGATTTTTTAAAAGAAGATTGTGCTTCTATAGCTGCGCATTTATGGAATGTCCCGCTTCTTGGTATCATTGTAAACTTTTTCGAAGCATAAAACAAATGATTCACCACACATTTCGAAAACGTTCGTAGCATTATATACTACTATTTCAGTCTTCTTTTGAATTATACGTCAATGTGTTTGATAAAAACAGTTACATAATGAAAAAAAAACTACAGACAAAAATTCTTGACATTTTCAAAGTCATTCAAATAATCTATACTTACTAGAGTATACAGTACAATCGATGATGTCAATATAACAAAGTCAAATTAAATACGAATTCAAATTATTACTGTTATCCAAACAGAATGATTTTAATGTTTCTATTAAATTATATTAAATGTTTCACTGTCATAAAATAAAATGATGTATTTAATCTCTAAACAAATATCGATTGTTCAATAAAAGTATTTTTCTAGAATTCATTAGTATAATCTAGAATTGTTTTGTTTAAGATAATCTAATAGAACATGTTCTATTTTCAAAGTAGAGAATATATTTATAAAGTAGGAGAATAATTATTTCAGACTCTCGTTTGCACTCGTACACTTATATATCTTTATGCATCTTTATGTATCTGTATGTATTATTACATAATACCTTTATGTAACATGATCGTGATATCTACATAATATGATCTACGTCGCTTTTTTTACATACTTTACCACGCAGCTTAAATACTTTTAATTTTCAGTTTTTAAATTCTGTATTATATTTCATACTTTTATTGGATAATTATTCCGAAACACTGAAATATATCGATGCTACGTACATTTTGTGGTTAATGTTCGCTGACAAACGTTCGTATTTTGGCCAGTAGTATGATAAAGAGGTTTTATCCCTTTGCACATTATTCTTTCGATGTTAATTGTTATATTACTTTCGTTTATAAATAATCTTTAAAAATTCGTTGCAGAAAACAGTAATTTTATTAGATGATAAAACATTAAAATATCCCTTAGAAATGTACTTATTCAATTGAAAATTTGGATAAATTAATTTATCAAACTTTAGATCTCGTTTAAAATGCATTTTCTTAAGGATAAACTTTCTAATTTAAAATTTTAACCTTAGTTGCTTTAGCAGTTACATGTATTTTTTAAACGTCTATAAAACGATCTCTATGACAATATTATTAATTACATCCAAAAAAGAATATCAATTTGTTATATCCTTCTATCTTTTATAAACTTCTTACCCAGTGGCACGTGAAATTATTAAATTTTAGATTGTAAAAACAAACGAATAATTAGCAAGTGAATCGAAGTACAGATACACTTTTTCAATGCTGTATCATCTTATTAAGTTCATTTAATTCGATCTATCGTAAATTTTTCAAGACTCTAATTGGGACTAGATTAAAATGCCAATCTATAATGATGCATATTTTTATCTCGATATTTTGCAATTTGAATTATAGATTACAAAGAAATGTAGTAAAAATTAGTGTTTCAAAGATGATAATTCATAAACTTAAATAAACATAATTTAACATCTGCAATAATGGCATGAATAATACAATACAATAGTCATATGACAGTTTTAAAACAATGAATTGTAAATGTCAATATTAATATTTATAAGATTTCAATAATATCTTAATAATAATGTTTTTATCAAAGGAGAAGTACAAAAGTATTCATATTAAATACAGTATAAGGTTTAAAAATGTTTATACAATAATGAATAATTTCAGAAATATGAATAATAATAAATAATACGGCAATCATTTGTTCGTAAAATAATTAGCTTATTTTCATATTTTTACACATTCACATATCTCGATGTATTATCGAATAATTAAGGCTAAAATAATTTAGCTTATGTCTCTGCCTCATTTCTAGAATAACGATTGTTTAAAAATTCTGTTAGTTTAAATATGCACTGTAAAATCTTTTAAATTCAAAATCTTCCTAATTACAATATAAATATGAATAATTAACTGTTACATGCAATATGTTCTGCTCTCTAATATCAATAGATTATTATATATTCATTAGATTTTGAATACAAAATAGGCTTTCCAAACAACGATTAACGATCTATTTTCATGGTACAATCATTTTGAAGTATTTATTTTACGAATTGTACAATGTTTATAAACGAAATGAAAGCAGTGAGTGCAGTTGTTATGTATGAAAGTGTTACAATGTAGAAACTCAAAATATACTTTTATATATAAAATAAATAAACGATTTGCATAAAACCACAGTAATTGCAATTGTAATTAATGCATTTATCCAGTCTTAGCGTTAGTGATTATATAAATTTAGAACTGTTCTTAAACAAAGGAATTTATGAAAGAGTAAATGCAATGATGCGAAGCATGTATACATCGACCCTACTTATACTTTGTACTAATAAAAAAATGAAGTCTACGAATGAAGTTTCTCAATTTTCGGCACGAGTAATGTCCAATAGATTATTTTACTTAATCATATTCATAACACTGATGGGAATAATAATAATTATAATAATAATTATAATAGTTATAATAATATTAATAATAATAAAAGTGCCAGAATTATTGTAAGAACGGGTATATCATGAGTCTTGATTGTGTTTAAGAGCTCTGTGGTACTCTTCTGTCAGATGTTTTTTGTATTTCGTCTGGTCGCTCCATAATTCTGCTGCTTGTGGATTAAGTGGGCTCTCGTTATTGGGTTCTAGCGTAAAAAAAATATATAACGATATTTTGGCTACAGATTACATCGAACGATAATATAACATTGGATTGTAAAAAGGATAAATTTTTCTTACCACTGAGTAAAGATTGAATGGATAAAAGTATAGTACGGACGTCGTATAATGCGCTCCATTTGTCTTTAAGTATATCCAAACAAATATTACCGACGGCATCTACATTTGGATGAAAACAGGGAGTGGCGAAACGCACTATTGGTGCGCTATATGGATAACTATGCGGGAACTCCAAAGTTAATTTATACGTTAAACCGGCATAAACCTGCATCATATCGTAAGTTAGCTATTTTCTAACATTTGATTCTATATAATAATACATTATCGTACATAAATATATAGAAAATTGTAAAATTTGGTCACTCGTATTCAAATGTCGTTAAATAATTATCACGCGTATCTTATCGGTTAAAACATAACGTTTTCATACCGTATCTCTAGGACCCGTGATAGTTCCGATCCATTTAAATAAATTTTCACCATCGGGAAAAGCTGATACTCCTTTCTCCGTGCTCATCATCAATACCATGAGTTCCTTTTGCAATCTAGCAAATCGTATATATTTTATTGCACGGTACTGTACGTATCTCGTACGTTGAATGCATCGTATCAAGATCACCAAAAAGGTTAGTATCGAGGGAAAAAGAGTCAAAGAGAAAGTTAAAGTTTACGTTCGCTACGGAACGTCAATACAAACTTCAAAAATTAGGTAGAAAAACTTATAGATTCGTGAACTCGATCTAAATCTAAATATCAATTTCTAGTATCGTCGATGAAAAGATTGTCTGGCCTTTGTTAAGTTGGATTAATTAGGTTATGTTGCTAAAGCGATGTGTCTATTTTGTGTAAAGCCAAGAATGGAGAAGAAAAGAAAAGAAAAAAACGAGAAAAAAGATCCCCTGGATGGAACGACACGATTATCAAGGAAAATACGAGCAACGACTCGTTAAAAAATTACAGAAGGAAGATAAAGACGTAGGAGCGCAGCAAAAAGCGAAGCTTCATACCGTAGATGCAAAACGAGCGGAATAGCATACCTTTTACTGACTGCGTGATTGTCTTTCGGTACATTTTGCTTCTCCTCCGTAGCTTTACTCGGTGTATTTTGAGACGAGTAAAACGGATTGATATTCTGTGCCATTCCGAATCAAGGACTCGCACGACCAGACTCACGAGAATACTCCTCTTGTTTACCAGGATATACGGAAGAAGCTTCGGTTTTAGACACAACAGTCACTGTGAAAATTTGAATGCTATACGAGGTATAACCCGTTCCAAAAACGTCGATCGGCGAACAGCTGTTGAAGTTAAAGCGCGTTACAGGCTCGTACGCATCGAACGATTTTCGTTCTATCCCTACGTGGGCTATGCGTTCGCCAATGATCTCGACGAAATATTTCTTATTTCCGCGTGGAAGGATCCGTTATCCCCAAATTCACCATCGAACCTATTTACATGCGGCTTCCGTTCTTTCATGCCGATGGCTGGTCTCGTAGCCTCTGCGTCGAATCGAAACCTTCCTCGAACGAGTTAATTATTCTTAAATCCGTCGAATTAATTCGAAAGGTCCTAACGACCGTCGTTTCGATCGTTCCGTCGTCGTTGTCGAATCACGAGCGATCCTCCGTTAAAGATCGCCTATTATGCTCAAATCGTTCGCCTTAACTATTAATGGCGTCGACGCGTCAATGTCAGTTTCATCCCTCGAAGATCGATACGACGTTCCCGAATATATTCGCGTCGATTCGCCAGTAAAGAGCAAATAACGCTTTTTTTACCGGGTCGCTTTAACGATCAAGGCCGATCCTTTCTTGGATCAACGTACCACCGTCCAAGTAATAATCGACTATTCGACGTTCTTATGTAAAATGACAACGATCGACTCGACATGCAACGACGGAAATATATTTCGTAAGTCGATAGTCGAGACGTGAACTTCTTTTTGCAAGGCTTGAGTTTACGATTTTTTTTTGCGATATGACAACTACCCAAGGGACACCCGAATCGGACACAGGAAGCTTCGAATGCTTCCAAAATTATACCGCACCAGAAGTGTTTATACAAGGATTCGCGGGAATCGTCGATCAGCAGGATGTCGAGTCTATGATACGCGCCCAGAAACAGATGTAAGACTCGTGCTCATGTCGTAGCGAAATAAACGTTTTGGTAAGAACGCGTGTTCGATTACTTTTTACATCGTTCGTTTTATCACGTTTGTAGGTTACAGAGGTTCGAGAAGACTAACGAAATGTTGACGAATTGCAATCAATTATCTATAAATAGGCTTAAGTTGGCAGGGACAGAATTCAAGAAACATACCGCGTTATTGATCGAGATGAAAAGAGATTTGGATTACATCTTCAAAAGAATACGCATAGTAAAGAATAAATTAAGTCAACAGTATCCTCAGGCGTTTAACGGTAAGACGATACGAGTAATATACGAACAAAGTTTCTCGAGCAAGTAAGTTTTTTAGCTAGTTGGATGAAATTGTGGCGTTACGAATTGTTGTCGCGTTTTTTAGAGGCTGTTAGAAGTAGTCTAGCCGAAGAAGTAATCGTCGAGGATATCGATTGTCCCGTAAAGCCGCTAGAACCAGAAATTGTTCCACTACCATCTGCTCCGACTCATTGTCTTACCGAGAGGGATCCAGATTCAGATGGTAACCAAACTTGTACCTCAAATAATTATACCGTTACACAGTAAATGTGCTTCTTTTATAAGGATATTATTGGGATTTGTAATTTATAACATTTTTTTAATTTTTCTGATCGATGGAGTTCGTAAATTCTGTAGTAAGAGTTTTACTCTTCTTTCAATTAATACATTCGTATTGATTATACTTCCTAATACTAGCGATATACCGGATATTTTAAACTCTTCTAGGTATCTGCATATCTAGCTATATTTTTAACGCCAAAAAATTATTTTATATAGAGTATCGGGTTCCTCGTAAACAAAATTAAATAACGATAAAACCAAATTAGATGGAACTCGAATGTAGATTTAATGAATTCCCTTCGCCTTTGTAGCTGTAGAGAGAATATAAGTTAAAGTTGTGTAAATCATTCGACAGAATTATAATTTTTAAAAACGTAGAATCCCGAGGAAGAATAATCGTATATTTTATATAGTAGATGTATCAAATAGATATATTTCAATGTTGAATCCGATCAAATTAATTTCTTCGGATATCCGACTTAACTCACTGACAGTCATTAGGTATTTATTCTTGTGCGATATCGAAACACGCGCTATTAAAATTATCTTACTCTGCTAGAAATATACACGTATTTGCATGTATAGGAAGTAATTGTAAAAAAGTTAACGAGAAGTTAGTTTCAATTTGTTACGCTCCATTATCAGAAAAGCAATAAAAAGTGTAATACAAGAATAATTATTTTTCAAAGAGCTTTTTATGATTTTACCATCCAATATTGTAATTATGGATTTATTTGGCATTTTTTTGCTTTTCTGCACATAGAGATATATATTGTAATGTGTTTGATAAGTTCTTTTACACCATATTTATTTAGCACATTTATAAGATATACTTTATACGAATTGCATATTTTGATAGGTATTAGTAAATTTGCGAAAAAAATGATACCATTTTACATTTTACGAAATACTTGAGGTACATTTTTTTTTTTTAATATTTATGTATGTAAAGTGCAATTATAATTTATTTAATTGTTTTTTCGCGAAGAAGTAATTTACGAAATCAAGTAACGAAGCAATTCCGTGATATTGTCGTAATACTCGTAAGTAGTAAAATAATGAAGTCGATGGTTAAAACTATCCTAAAATTTTAAATGTATCGGTAAAAGAAAAAAGTAAGAGTTTTTGACTTCTTGGTAGCCACACCAGTAGTTCTTTTGACAATACAGTATTAAAAATGGAAGAGGCTACTGTCGTATTAACTTAATTCCTATATCGTGCATAAAATTTATCGTCGTTTAACCAATACGAGCTGTAACCTATCGAGTCAATCTATACGATAAATATAGCTGTAAAATTGTAAATCTATGCTAGGAATTTTCTCCGTTGGTGCTAATTTACTATCGAAGGTATGATTTAGCTACGAAGTAATTCGAAATGTTCGATCAAACGTTAGAATAAGTTATAGCACGTTATTTTTTAGAACGAATGCGAACGCAAGTGCGCAAGAACCTTGTATAATTGTCGGACAATCTCTTTAATCGACATGTTAAAATTTCCGAATGTACATGTTACAGTCGAAGTACGCGTCTATTCAGACTGCGCAAAAGTGATATTGTTAATTAGTAATGCCAACAAGCTGAATACGATTTGCACTTTCACTGTAATATAAAATTAACTTTGTAAAATTATTCGATTTGAAAAGTCTACGTAAAGAAAGAATATAAAGATCCTGTTGTTTTCATTTTGCTAAAGGCAGACTTTCGTTTCATTTCCTACATTTCCGCGCGTGCGAGGCCCTCGCCTAAACCCCCGCCTCGCGACACTCATCGCTACGGATAACGAGAGATTAATAACATAACTTCAATTATTGTTGATGTACAGTTCCGGTCGAGGAGTTTCAGTTCGCGAAGCTGCGAAAGCGACGAATAAAGAGCAACGACAGTTCATCGACGGAGAGCAACAACGATCAGAGTAACGCCGACACTTCGTCCTGCACCTCTGACACCGGCTAAACGTAGCCGAAAGAACCTGGAAGTGCTAAGGAGACCCATGCTTTTTCTACGACCGGAATTTCAAATCACTATCCCTTCGATCGACAATAACAAGAAACCCTTTCGACCGTTCGACGTTAACGCCTTAAAGACGAAAAGAAAAGAAAAGAAAAGAAAAAAAAAAAATATGAAAAAACTGAAACCAAAAAATATACATATTCGACCAAGTACCGAGCCACGAAAACCTCTCGTACGAGAATGTTAATCGGCATAGCTTGCTGTTGTAAATCACGAGCGCATGAATGTCAATGTCCAAAGATCAATAAAAAATACACGTTGTATACGTTAGCGGTTGTTGATCATTCTGTATGCCGGTAAGTAGGGAGATATCGACCGTACGAAAAATGATTAAAAAAAAATAAATAAAGGGGGCTGTATCGCGTAATCCATAGGCATGTATCGAAAAATAATCCAAGAAAGATCCGTTCTTCTATCGACATAAAATTACCAGCAACGTCTTTAAAAAATGATCGATCGATCGATGCCACAGTTCTCAACGCGTCTTTCGAGGTGGCATCGGCATCAGCGATCGAATCGAAAGTTCGGTTTCACCGTCGAACGCTAAACATCGATCGTCGAAGACGATAAACTAGCCGTAGTTCGTTAGAAAGCGGGAAGATGTCGGAGTAAAGTCGTTGACACGGCGATCTGCGGGTTCTAAACTCGCCTCGAATCGCCTCGACTTGCCTCGCCTCGCCTCGCCTCGCCTCGACTCAGGTAGAAAATTTTCAGGGATAATGGATCGCACATTTACACGCACGGCGCGAGCAGCAACGATTGCGCACCTGGGGCACTTCGTTAACGACCGAGGGCTCTGCCACGAGACTTTTTACTCGTGTCCGCAGTGGCAACGACGAGATTAATGCGGATATTTTCACGGCTCTCAGCCGGTTGCCACAGGAGGCCGCGGCTTCTAAGTATAGTCCGTCGTTTGGCGTCTGGAAAAGATTCACGGTACTTCTTTCCGCGCTTTAAGTCACGAAGAAGAGCCCAAAGTGTCCGGCGCACGTGTGCACCGACGTACGACATTTATGCACGTACGAGACGCGTCTCTTCTATTTCTTTCCCGTTGTTGCCAGGCAATATCGACACGTGGGAGCTACGCTCCGAGAGCTGCTAGAGCTTTTCGATGTTAGTCTCGTTAATGAAAAAGCTGACAAATTGATTCACGGTGACGCGGCTGTCGCGAATTGTTAACGGTAAAACGATAATTTTTTTTTAACAAAAAATATACAAAAATATGACTTTGATAAAGAGGGACTAACAAGTACATTTCTACGAGATGCATCGAGACTGCTATTGTTCGAGAATGAAACTCGAACTCGTACTTTTATCGATTGGGATGCGTCAGACGAACGAAAGTAGAAAATCGTTTATATCGCGTATTCTACGCGTACGATGTTGAAATTACGCGCAGAAACGGTCTCGTGGTATATTTTTTAACTCGTTCTACTCGCTGGATGTTCGTTTGCAATACGGCGCAAGAAAAAGAGACGAAGCTTTTCGTCGGCATTGCGTAACGCTTCGTAGGCGAAAAAGAAGAATATATACGAACGTACGAAAGACAGAAAAGAAAAAGAGAAAAATTGCCTACCTTTCCGCGTTTATTGTCGTTTCACCGTAGCTGTATTTTTCGAAATCGATCCCGCTTCTGCTTTCTACCATCGATGGTTTGTATCGTACGTACACATTGTGCGCGGTATATATGCACACATATGGAAGGAGGGTACGACGCTCCCATCGTAGAAGACGCCAGTCGTCGCGATGCCAGAAACCAGCTGCGTCTCAGCTGTTTTCTATCCGTTCCGTGCCGTTCCCTTTTTCCGGCGTCGGTTGGACACGCTGTGAAATAAAATTCTGGACGGACGCGTGGCCTCGCGTTACATCGCTCGTTTTCTTACGGCGAATAAAATCGCGCGATTCGAACGAAAAAGAAGTTCTATTCTCCAAATGCTTTTCTTCCTTCGTTTACCGAGACGCGAAAATACAAATTCTAACGAACCTTAGAAAGTTCGAGGAACGACGAATAGTCGAACGAATATCTTACGGAGTCGTGGCACGCAAAACTCAGAAAAATCCCAAAGGGACCGGCGCATTTGCTCTCGACCGAACCGCAGGAGGTCCTACGACCTTTTCCAGATAAAGCGATTTTCCGAGAACGCTTAAACGTCCTAAGGACGCGACCACCGTCGGTTATTCGATCCCAGCCGCGATGCGTGGAAAGCTGGATGCACGTGTGCCAAAGAGCACGTGGTGTGTTTCAAGAAGAAGAAGAAGAAGAAGAAGAACAAGAAGAAGGCGGAGACGGCAGCGGCGGTGGGCTAAATTCAGGCAGGATAAAGCGCGGAAACAGCTGTTTAAGCTTATCCGGCTCACCTGTTCCATTCGATGCCCGCTTTCATCCTTTCTACGGGCGCACGTGCCGCGATGCGAGGAATACGTCTCGCTAAAAGAACGTGCCTCTTGTTGACACGGATACAACGAACCCAGTTTCCACCGGCTGCGACGCGTCGAACGTCTGCCGTTTGAAAAGTCACTCGACGAGTTACGAACGCGTCGTCGGTTTTTCCTGCATCATGGAACACGCCCTTTCAATCTTCCACCTTTACGTAAGGCACCTCTTCGATCGCGACACGGTGTTATCGAAAGCGTTCGTGTGCTTGAAACGCAACGATGGAATTTTTTTCATTGTCGAAACTAGACGATGGAGATCGACGTGCAGTATCGTACGCGCAGTGTAAAAATCGGTCTTACGTAATCGATTTTTTTTTGTTGGGAAAACTCCTTTTGCCGGGTCCTCTCGCGTAGCAAAAAGAGATCGTTGTTGTTCGATTTGGCAGGTTTTAAAAAAAAATCAACCTACGAAAATTGTCTGGCGAGAGCGAATCATTTTTCAAACGTCGTCGGACACATGAATGGTCGAAGTACTTCTGCGAAAATTCTCAAGAGAGATGAGAGAATACGATAAATCCTACAAAGAACGAAGGAATTACACTCTTCGATTTCCCCTCGACGTTCGATCCTTTTCAACGTGAATTCCTTTACAAGACTGACAACCATTTCTTCCAGGTATTAAACCACTTCTTGCAAGAAAAAATATTAAACTCCTAGCAAGCTATAGAAAACATTATTCGTGATTTTATCACCATTCGCTCTCAAGGCTTCTTCGTTGCCGACATTAACCCTTTTAGCGTCAGACGCAAAACAAGACTAAACTAATTTGCAGCAACCATCAAGCGCAAAAAACTCACTAAATTCAAATAATAAATAATCACTAATAATTAAAATAACGCGTAATAGAAAAATTGTTGACTATATAAAATACATATTAATGATATCATTTATATATCATAATATACAAATGAAAAATCTTCAACTTCGATTCTCCATTATATGCTTTAAAAATTTACTTACTCTGTTTGCTCAATAATTTCCTAGTGATTTCTTCCTAAAATCTATCATTCCCTTCTATCATTCATCGTGTCCCTTTAGCGAACGTTTCAATTTTTGAATATTAAAAATTATGTATACGTTAGAGGGAGAAGGAAGGGGGGCATAAGAATTTTAGAAAGACTTAGGAGAGCCATAGCAGAAAAAAGATTGGGAAACACTGCCCTAGGCGCGATGAAAACGCAGTACGACGAAAGGCGTCGAGCAGGACTCGCGACGTCGTTCGTTAGACATCATCGACGACGAGGCGCCAACCAACGTCACCAACAAGCCCTCTGACAGCGTCGTCGTTGTCGTCGTCGTCCACGTAGGACACGAGCACGACCGAAACGCTTTTCCCACCGATGCAAAGTAATACAAGAGAGGCACGCTCGGAGCACGCCCGTTAACTCGATGGAGAGGTGTCACCGACAGCGTTCCGGATTGAACTTTTCCAAGTGCTCCAGTCCGGCTAAAGAAGTCGTTGACGAGGTTTCAAGTCGGTTCGCGCGCGCGACCCCGTCTGCCATCTCGTCGCGCTTTGCCACGGAAAAGCTTTGCCAGGCCAAGGGGCCAGGAGGAGAACTTCTGGAGCACGGGATCGAGCTGCGCGTTCGTTCGACCTGGCCGTCCCATCTTTCCGTTCTATTTCGATTCGTCGCGTTCTTAGTCAGAGAGAAACGTTGCCGCGATCTTACGAGGGATCGTTACGCCATCGACTTTGCATTCGATCGTTTTTCTTAATCGGTCAAAATCGAGACACTCGGTTTGGGAGAGACTCGATGGTCCTCGGTAAGCTTTGCGTTTCTTTAGCACCTTCGAGACGTACGATTTGTTACGAATGATAACGACGACGATGCTCGAGTCAGGATAAACTGAAGACTCGCGCGTGGGAACCAGTGAAAATATCAGGTGAAATTAGTAGACAATTGTTAGACAAATTATCGTTAATCACAAATTTAACGTAATTACAACGCTTTAATTACGATACTAATAATTACAAGTTAGCGTAATTAAGAATACGTATAATAATAATAACACCAAATTTGCAGTTAATAATTTTTCTACAAATTTCATCCTTGACGACCTAATATATTTATTTATGTATTTGGTAAAACGTTAGGATAACACGATGAGCGTCGCTTTGTGCCCACTCTGACTCGGACCATGTTCGCAGGTTGCCCTTGTTGCATTGCCGTCCTACGACTACCTGTGTCTTAATTTCTTTATTATCTAGGCGGCAATCACAGAATTCTGTTACACATACTGTACATACATACATACTTAGGCCGTAACAGAATTTTAAGAAAACAAAGAACCAAATTACACGGAAATTCCGCAGACCAAAAAATTCGTCAACCTTGATCACGACAGTTTAGAAATATTAACAACGCGTTTTGATTTCTACAAATTAAAAGATAAAAACAGAAAAAGGTAAGCGATAGGCGGTACAGTGTTTAACCCATCTAAGTCCAAAGAGTCAAACGCAGACGAATGGACGATTCGTCCTGGACTCGTAGTGGCTTTTCTATGAACGTTTGCGTGTTTTTCTTTCTCCGTCGTATCGAGACGATATCGGTCGTAATCTTGCGATCTTAACCAAATTGACGAGGACGACAGCGACGAAACTTCGTCCTCGTCAATTTCTCACGGAAGGAAATCACGGTAGGACGCGATGGTGGAAGGTGTGGGTGCAGGTACACGTGCAACGATTCTCGCAAAACGAGGATATCCGCAAAAGCGCTGCAAAATCGGCCGATATGACCTCTCTCTCTCTCTCTCTCTCTCTCTCTCTCTCTCTCTCGCACGCGATAGGAGTGACTTCGTGCTATTGACATCCGCCCCTCGTGGTATCGACATCCCGGTGGTACAAGGCTCGGCCGTCCCGAGAGCACGATTTTGCGTCACTTCCAGAGAACGAGAGTGAGTAAGAGAGAGAGAGAGAGAGAGAGAGAGAGAAACGCCACAGAGCGCCGAGAGAAAGAGCAGGAGTAGGAGGAGGAGGAGGAGGAGGAGAAGGAGAAGTAGAAGGAGGATGTAGATAGAGGAAAAAGCGCGTGCGAGAAACAAGGAAAAGCGAGAGGAGACGCGTACGATCGGAAGAAGAGAACAGGCAAAAGATGGGGTTTCTACGGGCGCAGGGGCACGAAGAAGAGAGCGAAAACTCGGATGGCGGCGCGAGGTGCAGCGTCGAACTAGCCGATACCGTGGCGCTAAAGGTTCCCTGGCTCCTGGTGGAGAGAGAGAGAGAGAGAGAGAGAGAGAGGAGGGGGTTAGGGAGATAGAAGGGGTGTAATTTTCGCTAGTGCGAAAATTACACCGACCGCGACCGATAAGTCGTAAATTATGGGACGCGCTCGTTGCGCAGCAGAGCCGCGGTCTCCTCGTTTCGCCTCGTGTAAAATCGAGCCTCTCGATTCTATCTGCGATTGACGCGTGCGATGGCCGAAACTTACGACGATCCGACGAATAAATCGGAAATTAGCATCGAATCGGACGCGTTGTTGTACGGTTTTCAGTGATTTTCACGCGCGCTTTCACAGTGCGAGCGTAGTCGACAGGGACGGCGGATACGCGTCAGAAAAACCGTCGATGAAAGAGGGTGAAAGGACTTTATCTCGCGATATTTCTTCGAATTTTAATTCGCCCACGTCGCGCGCTGAGATACGACGCTGTCGATACGGATGATCTTGAGTAATGCGTGCCATTAGACGGAGAGGTATCGTCTTTTTTTTTCTCTCTCTCTCTCTCTCTCTC
>JAITYT010000412.1:696917-713410 GCA_025433975.1 Liostenogaster flavolineata
TCGTTCTTTAAGCAGCGCGCGAGTACGAGCGAATGCAATGAATTCGTTTAATCTCGTAGCGTGGGCGACGTGTTTTTTGTTCTGCTCTTCTTATCGCCCATTTACGTAAGAGCGATTCCACTTTAAGGAAGATACGCGTATGCGTAAAAATGTCGACTTTCGGATCGTCAAAACGCGTTATCATCAGGATTAAATTTGTAGTTGATGTTTCGGTAGCACTTTTTTGCACTTCAGGCGCACCTTTCAAGCGCAGACGATCCTCGGCTTGTTTCGCTCCAAAAACTATTATGTATTTTGAAATTCGTCGTGGTAGAGGGAAAACGATGCCGGCTTTAAATAACGTTGTAACGAGTACGACGCGAATATCGTGTTTACATACGAGTTTCTCCCGCGATGACGTGGGAGAAAGTTCGATGACAGTTTCCCGCATTATGCCGCTCTATTATTGGAAATTACGTTAAATTCCGATATTCGAGAAGAGAAACCTAAGATAGCAATGACAGTATGGGCTCCAGATCTTCGTCGAACTAAGAATCGACGACGAACTCGTCCGTGAAACTGATTTTCTTTTTCGTACCAACTTGGCCAATTTCATAGTTACGGTGAGCTTTGATCGTTCTGCCTCGTCGTGAGTCGTACATAGAAAAAAATAAATAAAAAAAAAAATAAAAAAAACGAAATCAAAAAACGCGTAAAACGACAGCGCGTATCATAATATAGGTTTGCGTGAAACCGTGACGGAAACCACGAAATCGTGTTCTCGGTGGCGCTACGACATGACGATGACAGCTACGAACCTGGACTTGTCAGGTACTGCGCGCTTAAACGTCAGGAAGGGAGACCCTTCTAAATGCAATTAAGCGCAAAGCAATTTCCCGATCGTAATCACTATTTATGGTCTGAATTTTCACTTCGTACTTCTGAATTTGCTTCCCTCGCTGTCCGTCAAGTATTTACGAATTACGAAACGCTTATCGCGATCCTACGTGCGACCTCTTCTTAAAACAACGTTTCTTCTTGCGATCGCGACTTCCATCGACGACTGCTTGCGCTCGTCGCGCGAGCAAACGATACCATTGCGTACGAATATAACGTAAAAAAAAAATATATATAATAAAAAAGTAACGTTGAACCGTAAGAAGGACGATCAACTGTATCGAAGCGGTAAGGTAAATCGAGCCGTTGACGTTAACGATCGCGTAAAGAAACGTTTGAAGGTCCAGTCGACGAGTTTGCGACATTGTTGTCTCGAGAAACGATTTTTGACATCCTTCATGACGGAAATACCCGAGCATCGGGAGCGTAAAACCGCTGTTATTTTTGTTCATGGCAAGATAATAGGATACCAATCTTCCGTTCCGTTCCGATATTGCCTTGTAAAACGCGTTGCTTGCACGCGAGTACGAGCATATGTTATTCTTCCCTGCGCCGCTATAATGTATTGATTACGTTTTTGCGGTGAATCATTTGACGCTGTTGGAGGCGATTTACAACGGCGCTCTGCTCATTTTCGATTAACGAAACGCATCGAAGAGCGGACATTACGGCGGACAGGTCGTAAAAATGACAGGACGAATGCGATTGTCGCGTGACAGCCGTTCCGAAGAACAGTGCCATCGTGCGGACGTAAGACGCCACGAATAAAGGCATCGACGGTTGGCGGACTTGCGATGGTCGATCGATTTTCGTTCGTAAATTGCACGTTTTTTCTCTTCACTCTCGTCGATGTTTCATTATTTCGATCGTACCAACGCAAATGCGCCCATAGCGTACGAAATACCGGCGTGGAACTGATATTTCTGCGCGTGACATCCTTGAAACGAAATCATATCGCGCGCGCTTTCATACGCGACGCGACGGAACCGAAAATCGACCAACGATAAGTCGATGGAAAAACGTCGTTTGATTTGGTCGAGACTCGTCGTTTCTCTTCTTCGATACGATTTATGTTTCCTCCGATGATAGCGTTAATATCGATGATCTTGACAGACGTATAAAAACGGTTGCTTTGGCTCTCACGTGTTTCGTGCGCAATTCTATTTGGCAAAATGTCGATCGATCGTGGCAGCCAATTTAAAGATTAAAGTCGTAGGAGGGAAGGCGCCGTGTTGTTTCGCTTTCGCGTGTAATACGATGCTCTGATTCGCAGTAAATTGAATCGATTAAAAAATCGTTAACTTAAACGGGGATCCGTAGATTTAACCGCGTAGACATCGGCTTCCGGAGCTCTAAATTACAGGTTAACGCCGCGTTACTTGCGCCAGAAGCGTGACGATCTGCTAATTATACATCACCTGTTCGCACAGGTGAAATGAGAAGGATCATCAATTGTGAAAATGACCTACATACACGTTCGTAGCCGTATCTCGCCAATATCCGCGATGGAAAGCAAAAGGCAACCGCTCGAAATTATCCTCGTGTGCAATCGTGGCTCTCGTAAACATTTTGCCAGACGAAATAACGCTCGATGTTTCCTTTGAAGTCTCGTGAAACGACCAGTTAGATGTTTAGCAAGACGTTAAACGAACCAACAATGAATCGCG
This sequence comes from Liostenogaster flavolineata, assembly GCA_025433975.1. Classification (NCBI taxonomy): domain Eukaryota; kingdom Metazoa; phylum Arthropoda; class Insecta; order Hymenoptera; family Vespidae; genus Liostenogaster; species Liostenogaster flavolineata. Next base: position 699,461 of record JAITYT010000412.1, read on the forward strand.
TAAATAATAAGATATTATTATCGATATTCGTAAACGTTTATCGCATACGTCAAAATATTCGAACGATATTTCTCGAATAAAATCTAACCAAAAGGAGGCAGGAGAATATTTCAGTCAATTTGTGGGTATAATAAATTCAGTGACGATGTTAAATAACTAAAAGAATTCGGTTGGTCGAGAACCATCGGTGCATCTATTATATGAATAATTTTACATACAAGATTATAAATATTCAACGTTTAATAATAATTAATTTACATTTTGTAAGAGTCGTTGTCACTTCGAAGTCCAGCAGAAGGAAAAGAAAACGGCTATTCACGTGTGAGTTTCGTTCCACGTCATCGATGCGTCCACTTCTGCACATGATTTCCTCGATATTGCGAAGAAATATTCAAGGTCCTTTTTAGACGACGTTATGCCGTAAAATCTGTCAGACAATGTGATCGTGATATTTATTTCTCTTAACTTTATCGTAATTCGTATGAAAAAAGGACCTCTTTGCTGAAAAACTTAACTTGGTTTATTTGATCTATGAATATATACAAATAAATTGACATTAATGTTAAATAGTCAAAAAAATTAAGTTCCATTTCACGTAAGAAATTATAAAAATAATTAGAAATCATTAACTCGCGTTTCGTGAACAGCCGTTGTCCTAGTTGACAATGTGCTAGATTCGTCTCACGCAATTATTTAAAGGAAAAAGAATTTTAATAATGGGTAGTAGACATCGAGGCATATTGCCTATCTTCGACGACAAACCGAAATAAACTGGGGACAATAACACGACGATCGGCAAAGGTCCTTGACATTCCAAGAATCGGAGCATTGCTCTGGCCTCGAGTATATTTACGAATTAGCTACGCGTGATCGACTGCGTATCAAATAACACAACACGACGAGAATTCGTCGCTCTTTAATACGCTCTTTATACGCGAAAGACTGTATTAAAACGATTACCGATCGTTCGATGAAATCTTCAAAAAGCGTATAATTCGTCTAAATAAAAATATTCCTACAACGGCTGCTTTCAGTTAAAACTTATTACATTCGTGTTTTACGATAGCACAGAAAATTATTCGAGAAAAATTTCGCTTGTTCGATCATAATAACTTTAAATCAAAGTCGACGATACATGACGAGAAGGTGGATTCCAGCCTGTATCAACAAAATTACATTTCCGTATTACACTCTAATACGAATGTTCTCGTTTATAAAACATATTATGCGACATTGAAACGACAAATACCTTTCGAACAGTTTTTCCTCTTCTACAATCGTATCCTAGATATATGATACAAGTCGCGAATAAAACCGTGTCATCTTATTACTACTAAACTGAGAAAAATTCATTTACCTTTCTACATTAATTCCTTCGACGAGAAAATGGCCGCCACTCGTAGCTCTTCCCCTCAATAGCCACTGTTTTCGGTCATCTTCGGCTTACCTTGAGCTTTTCCGGATCCTCGACTCTCGGTTCCCTTCGTTCATCTCAGGTCCTCAGTTTTCGGTTCCCTTCGGCTTATCTCAGGTCCTCGACTCCCAGTCCGCTTCGGTTAGCAGCCACCCCCCGACTGATCGTGTACCACTATGTACCGCAATTATAAAGTTGCAGCGACGATGGTGGGGGTACTTCTCTGCGCGCGCATCCTTAAGCCCTCATCGGGCTCCGAAAGCTCGGTCTACACTACGGATTGCTGTAATATAGCATAATGCAACGATTCGAAGCGCGATTTAGCATTTCCTCATTAACACGTTGAGAGATAATGAATCATCATATGTTTTTCCTTCGACTCATGCGCCAAGTGTATCTCAGTAAGGTAGCAAAATCAGCGTGACACTCAACTTTTTTTAATTTGATCAAAATACATAAAAGCGATGCAAATATATTTTCCAACGCAACAAACTCGATAATAATGTTAAAGATTTAGGAAAAACAACAAAGATATGATTTAAGACTTACATCGTTCTAATTGTTAAATATGAAATAGAATTGCAAACTACGATATAATGTGAGATCATTAAGCAAGACATTCGTATCTGTCGCACTTAAAACCGAATAAAAGAACTGTAAATTCAAAATGACGCGATATGACGAGTCTCGATAGTTTTGTCAAAATATATGGAACCTATTATTTATCTAAATATCCAAGCTGCCGAAAAGCGAGATACATTTTTCACTCGTAACGATTACTTATTATATTAATTTAATTTTATTTACTTAATTTAATTATATTTCACGCTCTATCGATTTTATTTATCGTTTAGTTAAAAACTACGTTGGAACTATGTAGACGACTGTGGACCGTAAAACTTCAATAACTGGCCTTAGGAATCGCGAAATATCGTTCAACCTCCATGACAAATGAAAGGAAACCGAGGACAATAACCTGTCCGTCAATCAAGGAACCTTTGTAATTCGAGGAATCGGCGCGCCACTCGTGCTTCGAGTTGTTTACGAATTAAGGCAGGCTTGACCGACTGTGTATCATATATCACAATACGACGATAGTCTGGTCATCGAACTTTTCATACGCGTATACCGCTCGAATTCTATTTGAAACAATTTTCATTCCGTTACGTTACTCTTAATTTTATTTAACAATTATTTATTATAATACATTCACTCTCCACGTGATTCTCAAAAACGTTCGGATTCTCGATATCGCCACGGAACCTGCAAAAATCATAGAAGAATCGCCATAATTGGCGAACGTGCGACTCGATCTCTACGTCGCCGATCCTGACTTAAAAAAAAAGAAAAAACTCGCAAGAAAGTTCCGAAAGCTCGACTCGAAACACTACGAATCTTGTCAATGGAGCACCGGCGTATTGGCGCTCGGTCTGGGTTTGGCCTCGTTCCCCTTTATATTCCTACGAAGATCCTAGCGCCGTTCCTAGATCGCGATCGCCTTAAATGACGCCGGAATTCCGGGTGGATCATCCGCAACGGTGCGGCGCACCCCACGGACGCGCGACATTGCCGACACGCCGGGAACATGGAGGGGGTCGAGAACGCGCTACGTAGCCTAGAGTCGCGATAGAAACGTAGATAGGTACCGTGCGCGAGGAGAAGAGCTGGAAGAGAACGACGGAGAAAGAACGTGAGAGAGAGAGAGAGAGAGAGAGAGACAGACAGACAGATATATATATACACTCACACTCACAGAGAGAAAGAGAGAGAGAGAGAGAGAGCACGCGGAGAACGCATCATCAAATGCCGGTGCGAGCGGTACGACGCGCGGTGGCTGTGCGTGACATTTTTGTAATGAAACCAAGCTAAACGTACGTCGGCCTCTCTCTCGGCAGTCAGTACGGGTAGACATCTGGCCTGCCTCTCGCCTGGCCGTTCTAATATTGGAAATTTCGGTGCGCGTCCGCCTCCGCGCTCCGCGGCCACCTCCACCCCCTACCCTCCTACCTTCTTGCTCCGGCAGCGTCCCACGCCGCCTTCTCTCTGCCGCAACCCTCTAAACTTCCCCTCCTCCTTTTACCTCTCCTTCCCTCCCCCTCCTCCTTCACCTCCTGAAACCCTCCTCGTCTTCGGGCTGGTTGCTCGTGCCGCGTGCCGTACCATGTGCCGAACATATGTATAAACATAAGCCCGACCTCGCGACTTCCAAGCGCCGTTGCGTCCGTCGTTTTTCCTTCGAAAAACCCTCTTCTCGCCATCGATCCGCGATTTTCCTCTCTCCTTCGAGCCGACGATCCTTCCATCGATTTTCATCGTTTGTAAGAAGGAGGAGGAGGAGGAGGAGAAACGTTGGAGTCGTTGAAGTTCATGGCGAGCGCAATCGTGGCACTCGTCGCGCTCCTCGTCGTTACCGCTATCGCTGCCAGATGGAGAACGAGGAAAGGCCGCTGCCAAGTCGAATTGGCAGCAGCGCGAGAGAAGAGAAGAGGAGAGAAGAGGAGAGAGCTCGTAACGAACGAAGGATTCTCGTGACTCCTTCTGGCGCGCGTTGCGTAACGGTATCACCGGTGTGCTTCGGATAAAAGACACCTACATACGTTCTCCGGCCGAATATCCTGCGAATCGATCGAGCTTGGATCCGTCTCTTGACGTTGGCTTCTCGCTGGAGGTCGGATCTCTTGAGAAAATTTCGTAACGCCGATACGTAGCTCAACGTTCGAGGTATGCGCGTCGAAAAATGTACGAAAAGTATTCGACGAAAGAAATAAAATTACATATTGGACGATTGCAAAAGTTCGTGGCCGATTTTTAGATTCTTACAAGGAGAATCACGCAGTTTCTACGGAAAAGGAATCCACCGGCTTGTAAAACGTTGGGAGACGATTGTATTAAGTTGCTTTTTTTTTCTATTATACTATCGGGCGATTACGTAATTGGTTAATAAAGCTGTTTGTTTATCTTAAAATCGGGCACGAAATTTTGCAAGCGTTCAATACGATGTATTAAGAACATAGAGCGTAACGAAATAATAGTTTGCGACGAAACGCATCTCGATGCTAGGAAATGACTCGAATTTTCGTGTTCTTCGAAAGCTAAGCGGTAAGAAGAGATCTACGGCCAGAGGAGAGAAAATTATTTTACTCGATTGGTATACGAGTCGATTTGCCCTATATCTTAAGACCGGCGGATTTAAATACGTTCCACGACGGACGACGATTCGAAAAACGATGGCAGTGACGCGCGCGTAGGGCCGAGATCGTCGTGCCTCGAAGGCGCCGTCGTCCGTCGAGACGACTTCATCTCGATCGTTTCGAGGAACAATATTCCACCGTGCAACGGGGTCAGTCGACACGGTCGTACCTAATGTCATTCGAAAATAGATCGCGGGATGAAGGAGAGGACGACGAGTTACTTTGGCTCTCGAACGAAACACGGAAACGAATCCATTAATGGCAGATGAGAAAACGCGAAATAATTTTGACTCGACGAGATCGTCGTTAAAAAATTCAACGAATTAACTGCCTAGAGGCATCGGAACGGTGCCGAAATAGAGATCAAACCTTGGAAGACGATAATCAAAGTAGTGTTTAGAACGTTCGGCTGGTACGAGTCCGTAATGTTGATCGAGGAATGGTTGGACTTGGCACGGTGTCCATTCCACTACGATTGTTATTTGTTTTCCTTTGATATCTCTCGAAGGAACACTTGGAATTTACGTTTAACAAATATTACAGGAATGCGTTTCGAAAGGGCGGCGAATTACCTCGAGAACGAATTCGAACGGAGAACCGAAAGAATTCAAAGAGATTATCAGAAATCTACAACGAGGCACGATAATAAAAAGGAGAAAAAACGAGGAGAGGTTTTCGTTTCTTTGGATTGGAAAAGTGAGGAAGAGGAAGAGGGAGAGAGATAGGCGGCTTTCGCGCACACAGGCACATCTGCGTGCAATTACGAGCGAGAGAGCCACGGATTTTCTGCCGTGGCACGTATATCACTTTCCAGCGACTGTGTTCTTGTTTGCTTAACTAAGCGTCTTAACGAATTGCGAGAGACGAGCGTCTCCTCGATGGTAGCTCGGAGACGGAAAGGACAAAGTTCACTTTCCCTTGGCGCGTTCCGCGGTGAAGGGACCGATCGATCGCTCGCAATATCTCGATTCGTCACGTTTGGTTGCCGCGACGAAGGAAGGAAGGTTCCTTCGATTACGCCGGAGAAAGAATCGTTATCCTCTTGTTTGCGAAGGAACGCGTAGATCGAACGACTTTACTTTATTCCACATCAGAATTTCTCCTCTGTATTAAAATAAAATCACCTCGTAAAAAGTTCGAAATTTCTTCCTCCCCTTCAAAGACGAGAATTCATCGAACGAACGGCAGTCGTCGTCTACGTCGAAAGAACGATCGTACGCGTCGAATGTAAAAACTCTTTATATTAATAAAACAAATCGCAGAGAGAACCGAAAGTAAAAGACAGCGAGAGAGAGAGAGAGAGAGAGAGAGAGAGAATCGATGCGAAACGACTGGCGCTTACGCGTGTTTCTCGTGTATTCCATAAACGCGGCTGTTAACCGTAACGATAATTTTCGTTCTTGCTGCGAGTGCCACGAGGAAGGCGAATTACAACGGCAGTTACCGCAAGTTTCTCGAGTAAACCGAAACGATCGATCGTGGAGCGCCGATGCTTTATATATAATATATATAAATATATAAAAAAAAGCCACGTAAAAAAGAACGAGCGTCCTTCTCTCGGACGTATCCCACTTCGACGATTCCTCTTACGGCGAGTATCGCACCTAACGCAACGTTATTAAAAGTTTCGACGACGCGTATATACGCGTTGGAACTTACGTCGGCGAACTTACCGATCGATAACGAAACGATTCCGAGGGACGATCGCTCGGTGGCACGGTTCGAAGCTTGTTATCGCCGAAACACGTGCACCGATCGTGATAGTTTTAAAGTAAAGTACGATGTTCTTGCGCGAGAGGATCGCCGCCGTTACGTCGACGATAACGTAACGACGTGTCGCCAAGGACCAAAAGTACTCGCAAGGGCGCCTTCTCGTTCGGCCTTGCCTCGATAACGCGTCGTTTTCGCCCTTTTAACGCGTTTACGAAGGCATGTACCACCGGTGGTACATACCAATCCAATCGTAACTCTTTCTTCCTTAATAACATTAGAAGAAAAATTTTAATCGGCCGGACAATCGATACTACAAGGAACATAACTGGTCGAACGATCGATTTTGAACTTTCGATCTTAACGCGTCGATCTTTGCCAATTTCACGTTCGTTTGTCAACGATCTCTATGAAAAATAAGAAACACTCCGCTAGAACTTTAATTCTAGCAACGAATTTGATGCTTCGTTTCTTCCACGCGGATTCGAATTTAACGAAAGTTCGTCCCTGTATCCGTGTCGATCATTCGCGATCGTAAATAATCGCGACTCGAAGCGGTCGATTGGAGCAAAGCTGCGCGTTCCCCGGCGAAGTTTCGCGTTTACGAAAAATACGTAGAGAGGCGAAAGTTCGGCCCTCGTCGGCGCGAGCTGCGTCGGGCAGATTGGCGAAAGAAAATTAAAGAACGATTTGTCACTTGTGGCCGGCTCCATAACCCGACGGCGGAACTTTCTTTCCGTAACACCGCGAGATGGAAACTTCTTTACCGGAGCACCGTGACGTAAGGGACGCCGTAACGTCGTGATCGACGTTCAACGATAACGACAGCCGTCTAACGCGTTAAATGCCACGCCGGTCCCTAGGCACCGACGTCAGACTTTCCGTTCAGGTCCAATCGGTTGATTGTGAGACTAAGTATTGGGTTGGGGAAAAAGACATCAATTTTTGCTCGATCAAGGCTTAAGGAAAAGAATAGAATATTTAAAAAAGAAATTTGGGTAAATTATAAAAATAGGATAACCGCGGTTCCTAACGCTTCTGTTCATTCTCCAAAGCAAAGCAAAAACGAACGTTCGCCTCGTTCGATTCTCTAGAACCGAATAAGCATTTATCGCAACGCGTTCTCGTTGCCTTTTCGAATGGATCTTCCAGTCGTGTCTTCGCGAATTTCTCATCAATCGCCAAAAAAAAAGAAAACTGATATTATGCTTTACACTTTGGGTGCCTTTCACGCATTTAATCCTTTCGTTACGGTCGCCGGCTATAACCGGCGGTATCACGAGCTAATTTATACGAGCAGGTGGGGCACATTGGTGAAGCAAACCACCGTAACGAGAGGGTTAATGAAGAAAAACGATGAAATCGATTTAAATCGACGATATAAATCGAAAGTAAAATTATAAACGCGTTTTGAGACGAATCGTGGTTTGTATTAGGTTGTTCGGAAAGTAATTTTATTTTTTTAAAATAAAAGAAACGTTGGTTTTTGTTTTTACGTCGATTTCATAAAAACAAAACTGTTGGGAAAAAACGAAATAACTTTCCGAACAACCTAATATAATTCCGATTCGTCCGAAAATCGACATCGAACCGAGAGAAAGGACGGTGTGAAAATAATGAAGGAAACGCGCTAAATACGAACCGTGGAACGAATTCGTCCATTAACTTTGGATGTCGTGCAGATGTATAAAGTACACAACAGATTGTCTTTTATCACAGCTGCGAATGAATGCGAAATAGGCACGGGAGATCGCAAACACTGCCACGACACTTGTTCCCGCGATGACGAAGGAATGGTGGACATCTGTAACAACAGAAGACGATAGGGTATGGACGACAATTAAAAATATAGCCCATATGTTACAATAAAAGTTGTCAAGCGGCGGCTTCGCGCCCAGCCCCGCCGAAACGGTTTCGGTTCGAGCGGGGCGCGCGTACGCGACGTTTTATCGTTGCCGTGGGATTCCACGGCGATTGATTGACGAGGAGTCCGCCAAAGCGGTGCCAGAAGACAGACGGTTATACGAGTGGAATTTATAACGGTGTTTCTTCGCCTTCCTCCGCGCCGTTCGATTCGCCGATTTCGACGATACGAAGGAAATACGCTAACCGTTCGCGTGTAAGACGTACGAGAAAGGCACCAGCAGCATCGAATCGTCCTCGTCGTACCGGTCAACGAGGAATTTTGCTTTGACCCTAGATTCATAAACATTCGTCTCACGGAGCGCGCAAAACGCGTAAACACTTTTAAAGCGATCATCGCGATTTATTATGTGTCGATTGCTCGGAATAACTATCGTGTTCATTTTCATTTCAGAAGATTAACGATTAATAAACAACTTCTCAGATTTAAAGTGTGTTTTATTGCTCCTTGTATTCTATAAAACAAAAATCATCGATGTAATATGTTCTTCCGAGGAACGAATCTTCATGAATAGTGTATCTCTCATGCATGTTAGCGAATGTGGGGTTATAAACCTTTGGATACTCGACAAGCGCTATCGAGCGACGAATTCGCTGTTTGTTGATTCTTGCTACGATCGTACCGATAACAGCGTACTTATTCCACTTTGCCTGTCTGTTTCGTATATTTTCAGGTGTTCGTAAATTCCTCAAACGAGGAGAGAATTCCTCACGAATTGAAAGAGAGAGAAAGAGAGAGAGAAACAGCGTATAATCACGAAGAAGCGCGTTTGAGAGTTTCGATGCTCCGTGAACTAAATAAAAAAAAGAAAATGACAAAAGATTTATCAAGACGCGCGATTTATCGAATTATCGCATGGATCTTCGCTCGATCGACGATCCTCACGGTGTGATTTCGTTTAACTTCACCGTCGACATTAAGATTCTTTTAATGCGCGCGATAAGGGCTGCCATCTCGCGCGGCACGGCGAGTAGTTCGCCGTGCGGCTTGAAATTTCACGCCGTTCGGCGATGCAATTTTGCACTAAAAATTATAACGAGTCATCCGAGGTACACCGGTCTCTTAAACGAAACGAAGGGCTCGTTTGCATTTCACGTTAATAACGAGACCATGTGGCACCGAAGGCAGTTCGCTGGCAGGGCTGCGCGTCAATAAAATAAAATTCCTCCGGTGGGAGAGCGGTGCACCATGTGGATCTTAAAGATTACTTCCTGCTTCCGTTCCATTTAATTTTCTTTCCTTTAATGTCGCTCGCATCCGCGAAGGAAGGCTGTGCCCTTTCCTTATTAATCGTCGTATCATCGAGCCACGTCTGATCCGTCGTTCAACTTTTCCATTGTCGTTTCTATTGCCACCGTTACTATTATTATCGTCGTGTGCCATTCGTAGTTAGGACGTCGCTCGATCCAACCTCGACACGCCGATGTATCGAATCGAGGCTCGTGTCGATCGAATCGCGCTTACGCAAAGGTCAGCCGCGCGGTGGACGCGATTTTATGGCCGGTGCATCTTCGCGAGATTTCCGATTCGTGGCCCGTCTGCAATGCGGTATAATAATCTTGGAACGTCCAACGATGAAGACAGTTGCGCTCCTCCGATAAGGCAGCGATATCTCGTGGAAAGAAGCGCTTTTTCCCGTGGTGCCACGTCGGTCGTTAGTGACCGAAGCGCTTGAACTACTTACAATCGTAAGAGTCGAACGAAAATGAACGGTGCATTTTGGACATAACCGCTAATTAGAAGATACTTTGAAATAAGAAGTGGCCTATCGAACGATTAAACATTTTTATTGGAACATCGGAAATAAAAAATTACTTTCTATAAAATCTTGGACGTATCACCGCGTTGCATTTTTTTTCGCGGTGAAAGGAAAGGATGCTTCGAGCTCGACGTCGTGTCGCTCGACATCGCGATAATCGCGGAAAGGAAATTAATCGCGTCGGCAGAATTTTCTAAAAGCTTTTAAAGTTTCGAAGCAATTTTGGAATCGTTTCGACGTTTCTGCGAATCGATAGTCGCGGTTGGTCGGATGTATTCGCAATTTCCGAAGTGATTTTGTCGATCGAAGACGATGAAATTTAACGGAAACGTTTAACTTTAATATCGTTAAACGTGTGACCGAAATACCGTAGCAGAATGACGCGACCCAAAGGCGAAGTCTTGCGTCTAATTAGAGTAAAACTAGGCTAATCTGGTATTCAGATACGCGTGCAAAACAAGAGCGATCTAAACTTCGATAAAAATACGCGTGTCGACCGTGGAGCATAATCGACGTCGATGATAATCGAAGCGGTGTCCTTCGTGCTCGGAATTATTGAAAATCCTTCGAAGAGCGACGAATCTCTACGATCGTTCGAGATGACAGAGACATCCGCGAATTTCGTCGTATCCTTCTCGAATCGCGACACGAAAGAGAATAGATCGAACGAGAGGGTTCGTAAGGGACGATCAGCTACGATAACAATAATTTCGGAATTATTGAAAATCTTTCGAAGACTGACGGATTTCTAAGATCGTTCGAGACGACAGAGGCATCCTCTCACGACACGGAAGAGGATAGATCGAACTAGAGCGTTCGTAAAAGACGATTGTTCACGATAACGATATTTTTTGAATTATTAAAAATCCTTCGAAGAGCGACAAATTTCGAAGATCGTTCGAAATGACAGAGAAATTCGCGTATTTCGTCGTATCCTCGAATCGCGACACGGAAGGGGATAGATCGAACTAGAGCGTTCGTAAAAAACGCTCACGTCACGATAACGATAATTTCTGAATTATTGAAAATCCCTCTAAGATCGTTGAGAAGGCAGAGAAATTCGCGTATTACGTCGTATCCTTCTGGAATGGCGACACGAAAGAGGATAGATCGAACGTGAGGGTTCGTAAGGGACGATCGGTCACGATAACGATAATTTCGGTATTCCGGCGCGGTTGGTGGATCGTGACGTGTTCTCGTTAGTTCGTAAAACTAACGTCCGTCCGGTTTCCATTAAAACGGCCATCGGTATGCGCGGCGGGATAACCCGTTGTCGAGCACGTAGACGAAATATGCGACCGCCTCTCCTCGTGAAATGGAATCAATCAAATACGAATCATACATAGGTAGGTACGTATACACCGGCGCCTCTACTCGCGCTTTCGCCTCTTTACGTTCGTTTTTCCGCGTGTCGGCGCGCACGGTGTCGCGCTGATTCGATCGCGGGAAGAGCGCCTCGCCGTGGATTTTTTCGCTCCCGCGAGAGAATCGAAGGCGGCACGCGGAACCACCGACAGCCCGAGGAACGTCGAAACAAACCGCGTCCTCGCGAGTATTCGACGGTACGTGCCATTACTCGCGTTCACGCGCGCGAATTTTATACGCGAACGACCGCGTTTTTCGATTGATTCGGCGCGGACGGAAGAGGAAAGGAAGAGCGTGGGCCGTTTCGAACGAAGCGATTTTCTCTAAAACGAGAAACTATGAGACGTTTCGTGAAAGTCTTTTCGTTTCGACGCTATTTTTTAAGAGTAAATTTGAACTCGATGAAAAATATTTCATCGAAACGCGAGAAGAAACGTTGCTAGATGATTTAAAATCCCGATTAAATATTTATATAGCTATTGTTCTCGAAAGAGAAATCGATAGATAAAAAGCGCTGATTTTGAATTACGTTTAATGCAATGCCTGTCCTAAGTGCCGAAGTTGCAGAAAGGCCGAAAAATGACCTCCGAAAGCGTCTCACCGAATTTTTCTTGCCACATGTTTACGCATCGAGGCCTCGCTGATTTGTCCTAAGTGATCGAGTTGCAGGAAGGCCGGAAAATGACTTCCGAAAGCGTTTCTCCGAATTTTTCTTACCACGTGTTTACGCGTTGAGGCCCAATGCCACCCGATCCTTGAAGGTTCTTGTCTTGATTTATGTTCGACCCTGCCGCACGTGCGTGCAAGTCCGCAGGTCTAACGACTTTTCGCGTACCTAGCTGCGTCGCCAGAAACATAAACATCGAAAATAAAAGATTACTTTCTATGAAATCTTGCACCTAGAGGTGCACTGTGTTAAAACATTTTAAGCATAAATGTGGCTCGTCGATGCAATCTAGGCGGTAGGTGGTCACCTTTTTGGTCCAATTTTTAGCAATTTCTCATCCCAGCGATATAAATTTTTTTAAACGAATGCGAATTCTTCGTTAAAAGAAATGAAGTCCTGCTTCAATTTATGCCTATTAACCGTTGCCAAGACGTCACGGTGGTCACCCGTGGCCACCAATAAAATAAACGTTCAATTGAGTAGTAACGCTGTCTTATATCATCAATTTATTATTATTTTGCCATTATATGTTTCCAATAATAAAAAGCTCTTCCGTAACATGCAATTTCGGCAAGTCAGAGAAAGTGTTGAAAGGCCAAAAAAACGAGAACGTTTACCGGGACTCCCGGTGCCGCGACATCTTCGATCTTCCAAGTTGTTCTTCGATTTCAACGAGCAGAAATACGCGAAAGCGTGTTCGACAAGACGAGGAAGAGCGATCGAAGCTAGCGGTTAGGACGTTATCTCCAATCGATCCAAATCACTTCGAAAAAACTAGCGGAGCCCCTCGAGACTAACGGTCAGCGTCTTTTGCGTCTTAGGTTTGGAGTGCTGACCGCGAGCATGAAAGTGGAGGGTGGAGTGGCGACCACGACAGTCCTCCACAAAGTCAAGGTCAAGGAAGAGGCGAAGGAATGCTGCGGAGGCTATCAGCAAGCAGCGGCGCCCTCTTCCTCCGTCAGTTTGGTAACGACGGCGGTCGTGACCGCGACACCGGCCTCCACCACCGTCATAACGACCACCTCGAGTAACAACAGCAACGGCAGCGCGATCGCCGTCCCCGCGACCGTCGCCGTCACCCAGCCGACCGCCAGCGTCGCGACGACGACGAGCGTCGCGACTACCGCGCTCCAGGTGTCCGCGATTATTTGCCATCCCTCGGCTCCGTGTATCACCACCACCGTCAACAACGGCGCCAGCAACGGTAACAACGGTAACAACAGCAATAACAACAACAGCACCACCAACAATAACAACAGTAACGGCAGTAATGCCAACAACAGTGGCATCGAACCCTTCCCCGTGGATCTAGACATCAAGAGCAAGGGAAAGGGTGAGTTTTTCGACGTTCTTCTCTTTTTTCACCTTCGACTTCTTGGTCTTAACCCTTTTAGTGGGTTAAGAGACTTTTTCTCAGTCTCGTTTGAAGGGCCTCGCTTGTTTACGTAATTTCGCTGCACAACAATACATTCTACATTCTTTGAGTTTCAGAAGAATAAATAGTACAATCTTCCTCCGGGAAATCGGAATATTGTTCCTTATAAAGCTATTTATATTAGCGCGTATATCAAATCGGCCCATGGCATTCTTCGCATGTACTCCATAAAATGCTTGGCACTGACAGGGTTAACATTTTGTCGACCAGCAATTTTACGCAGCAACTGTGTCATGTCGCCGGCTATTATTTTGTAATCGAATAGGGAAGTCTTCGTCATCGGTCAAGAACGTTTGGGCATGAAAAGACGAGTTAACTCGTCATCGATCAACAATATGTCAAGTTCTTAGTTCTTTGGAGGTAGACGGTGTGTGCGTGGTATGTTGGATGAGAAGCGTTGTCCTCCGGCAACGCTCCTTTGGCGGTTTTGCGCTGCCTCGCGGCTCGAGAGAAAAGAGAAGGACCGGGTCCCTCTGGTGTCGGGG